>BPLR01001470.1:0-58107 GCA_021605095.1 Caerostris extrusa
TTTATTAGACTTGTTATGAAGTTACTTTTTCTTAATTCAGCACACTTTTGAAATACGACTGTTCGGATGAGTCCATTTTTAACAACAGACAGTCTCCACCTGCTTCCGATGAAGAGCATAAAAAGTTGGAGGTGGTGAAGGCAGCCACAGACAAAGAAAAAAAAAGTGAAAAGGAAAAGAGAAATAAAAGACATGAATATTGATTTCGGGAGCCGAATTTAGCGATCGAAACTACTCGAAGCTACACCGACTTTCGGGAGCGAATGAATGTTGTGGGGGAGAATCGAACCGCCGACGGGCGAATGCTTCAATATTTAATCAGAATGAAAAAGTGAGGAGTGTTTCCGATGATGGTGTTCTCACCGCTCGGCTGTCGATGCATTAAATTGAAAATAAATAAGCAAATCGATTTGCGAGATGCATTTAAAGACGTTATTTGTTCATTTATTTGTCTCGGTGAAGTGGATTCGTGCGTGTCTTTCATTTATTTATGAGTTCATTGGAAATGGCGTGGAATGAGTGTTTGCAGGAGTAGCATTGTGATGGCTTTTATGAAATATGTTATTTTTGGACTACATATTTTGAAGAGTCGAAATTATTAATGATAGGAAGGAATAACAACCTTCTACGATTACAATAGACAGTGAAGCCGGCAGTATTCCATAGTAGTTAGAAGGGTTCATTACAAAGATAAAAGATGCAATAGAAATAAATTTGGGAAAAACATTTCATTTTACCTCTCTTATTTATTTTATTTTTTACCTATAAATTTACACCAATATTTTTTATATTAGTGTAATTTTATTATTTTATATGAGGTTGGGCTTTGACACACACCAGGGAATGGAAAATGCGAAACTAAAGACGTGACAGGTTCCACAGGTATTATCTTATCATTGCACCCTTACCCTTTGTTATTTTTTAAAAATTAATTAATTTTTTCAATTTATAAATTAAATTCTGGGCATAGAAAATGTGTCAACTTTAATTGCAGTATTCTTCTGAGAGGTTGCTATCTCTCCGGGGACACTATGCTCCAACTGCAATTCCCGATTAACTACACTAGTAAAAAAAAAAAAAAAATTCACCTACACCACTAAACGTATTGATCTTATCCATTCTTCGCACGTTTCAACAAGCCCATTGTCTAAATAGAGACGACCCATTAGCTCGATCTAAATGTGGTCCACCGATCTGAATTCACTGACAGACCCTGATCCACTAACGCACAGGTTCTTTGATCAATCTGTTATACAACCTTGATAGATGGGGGCTATCTCACACAAACCCAAGTGCGTCAAGGTAATGGGAGCTCATCCAGTATAAATCCCATTTTAATGAACCTGTCAGATCATTTGAACCGCCCTCAAAGTACGTGATTTTTCCCCCTCCGAGACTGATTGGCGTGGAAATCTGGAGTTTGGCTGAACTTCATGTGGGCCATCCACTATAGGGGGTGGGGATTTTAATCAATTATTTGGCAGGAAAAAGATTGCATCGAAACCTGCGTTTGGGGGTTTATATATTTTTTTATTTATATATTTTTTATATTTATATATTTTTTATATTTCCTTTTATGTGTTCTATATTTCTTTACAAGGTGAGTTTAGTATTATTATTATATTATCTATGTTCACATGTAAGAATAATATTAAACACAGAAATAATAACTCGTTACGTTTCATTTTTTATTCTCCAAAAAATATCTCTAGTAATCTGAATCTAACATGGGGATATATAATTTTAAATGCGACCCGCAGAGTTAGGTTGCATTTCCAAAGTGGCCCGCGAGATCATTTTAGTTGGCCACCCCTGGCTTAAACATTCTTTTTTGAGTAATAATTTTGTTTTAATAAATGAAAAAAGCATGACATTACACCAAATTACAACTTTAATATTTTTTTTTTTGTTTGAGTCAACGTGTGTTAAATGAAATCGTGGACAGTTCTGATAACAACACTATATCAAAATAAGCTGAGGTGAGATGGAGAAGTATTGCAACTGATTTGGGGCAAACTCTTATATCAGACGAGATTAGATCCTAAGCGCATTCCATAGACTTTCTTTCTCAGATATTGCCGGGATCTCTTTCGAATAAAGATCCCAGAGCCTCCCTTTATTGGATATAAATGGATAGTTCGGTGGTGCGCCGAGCGCATGCATTGCAATTACCGCTGTGGGAGGTCTTATGGAATGAGTGTCCTTTTTAATACAACGATAGAATAAGGGAAGATAGACTTCGATGATAGATGACGCCCACTCACTACTTTAACTAGATCGAAGGTATTTATTCTCTGCTCCTTGCTTCACTTGCTTATATTAAGACCTACACATTTCAAATTCAGTTTTTTCACTAATGCTCATTAATGCTGCATTCTAATGAAAACTGAGAACATAATAATAATGAAAATTGCATATATAATTTTATTATTATTTAATTATGTATATATATACAGGGTGGTCATAACAATAAAGTCCCATATTCAAAATGCTATAAGAAGAATTTGGAAACGGTACGGCTTCAAAAATAGTTCCAAAAATGTATGAATAGTTGTCGCTGTAAGCAGAACAAGGAAAGGGAATTCCGCTGCCATTAATAGTTTGAATCGAATTGACAACGTATTTGTCATGAGTTGCACGTTAAACCAACTGTAGTGTTGTTTGAGTTACACTGTAGTTGCTCTTACTGTAGTCGTACTTGGTTGCTTCGGAAATAATTTCGACGGAAATAACGTCTTCCATGTCATTCGATAGTTGGAACACTGAGTAGAAAGCCCATCCACCACGGCAAGATCATACCCAAACGGAAAAATCGGTAGAACCTTTTTTTTCGATGCCGTACCGTTTCCCCCTTCTTCGAGTATCTTCAATTCGAATTTGAACTCATTGTGACGAGTGTTTCTTTTTCTACAGCACTTTGAAACAAGGACAAGAAAATAGGAAATGAAACAAATATTAATATCATTTCGAAATAGATATTTACAAAAAAAAAAAATGGTTGCAGTCTGCTGTAGATAAGTAAAGTTATAAAGAATCATAAATAAAATAATTAAAAAAAAATATTTTTTAAGATATGATAGTTTTTAAATGTTAAATCAAGTAAATAACAATAAATTCAATAGATAAGCGACACTGAGGTTATCATAAATAATAAATTGAAAAAAATATTTTCAAAAAAAAAAAAAAAAAAAAAAAAAAAAAAAGATGTTCTTTCTGTATCTTTTTGCGATCAATAAATAGATTTAAGGCAATTTTTCTTTTCCTCTTTTTTTCAAAGGGAAGCCTGACACCCTTTTAAACACCCAAGTGATAAAGCAATCTACTAAGTCTAAACAATGAATCCTTTAAAATGTACATTTCCACTCATAAGGACACACATAAAAAAAGGAACTCTCCCTATCGAGCAAAAATGTTGACGAGTACACACAGTTGGTCAACAATTCTTTCCAATGCTGACGAATTCTCCTGCCTTATTATTATTTTGATGAGAAGTCACCCAGTGCAAGAGATTCCGAATGCGATAAAAATGGCTGATGAGTATTATTTAATGAATCAAGGGTCTTCTGATTCTCCCGATCAACGGCCTCCTGTGAAATGTGGGTGGGAACAAACAAATCACGAACGGGGAGGTCGGAACCCAAGGGAATTGTTCATGGATGCACTTCCCACTGTTCAGTTAAGACTCGATTTGGATTTGTGGGGAAAATTTTATAAAGTTTTTCTTTTTTTGTCGGAACAATATCTACTCCAAATCTTGAATGAGGAAAACGAATAGAAATAGTTATATTGGGAATTTTTATGAATACAATTTGTCACATTTCTATTTATTAAAAGTAAGTTATATGTTGATGTAACTTAATTTTAATAAACTGAAATCCAACAGTAGTCTCATAAACATTTTAAAATATAGGGTATTGTTTTCGGGCGCAGGGTTTTTCATGTCATTTGATCAATTTTACATGTGCTTGACTGAATTGCATTATTTTTTATTTCTTTCACGACCTTATTTATACGTAATATTTGTTTTAATGTATTTTCTAAATTTCTTTCACGACCTTTTTAAACTGAATATATATTTTTAAGTATTTTTTAAATGGGCCCTGATGGCCGAGTAACTACTGCTCCAGTCGCTAGGTGAAACAAGTTTCAGGTTCGAGACCCGAAAATAAATATTTATTGATATCTTACACGAACTTTTTATACGTACTATTTAATTACAAGAATAATTGAGCCATTATTAAATAATTTAGTAAAAAAATGAATTCAGTAGAGAGATTAGCATAAAATTGTTCTAAAGGAGGTTCTAGCGAGAGAAAAGACCATTTTATTTCACAATGAAAATTATATTTTTAAAAAAAAAAGAAAATCGCTTGGAACTTTATAGTTTTTTTTTTTTTTTTTTTTAAGATCCTACGTTTTGTTGTTACATAAAATTCTAAATTTTACACTTAACCTGTGCATTGACCCTCACAATTACAATTTTTTCTTACTACGTTTTAAGACGTAGATACGTAAAAAGAGGAGCCTCATGGCCGAGTGTCTAGCGCTCTGGCGCTCGGTGCCACAGGTTTCGGGTTCGCGTCCATGGATGTTTGTAGTGGTTTTGAATCCAATTTAAACCGTAGGTCCCGGTCTAATATGACTACTATTTCTACACAAAACCACATCACTGTGACTAGAGCTGAGTTATCCCTTTACAGTTTGGGAATGATGTGGGTGAGAAGTCTGACTGGGGTCTGTGACCTCTACAGTCATATGAGACCTGAACTTACGGCTTAAAGTGGATTCCGAACCACGCCAAACATCCATGGCTCTTTCGGGAGTCGAACCCGAAACCTATGGTACCGATCGCCTGAGCGCTAGCCACTCGATTATCAGCCCCCCTTTCACACGTTACATAAGTTTAATTCATTTCTAAAGATGGCTATAAGTAAAGATTTATAAAGAAACGGAATATGTTTTAATTACTTAGCTTTAAATTATAATCAATCTCTAAAATAAAAAATGATCGATCTGAATCATGCAGCGGAAATGGTTCAAGACGGCATCACACTTTAATTCATTTTTCTCAACATCAGAGTTCATCATTTTTGTACCCTTCCACTTGAGAATTCGGAGCTCTGTGCAGATGGCAGATGTTTTCAAGTATCGTCCAAGTACCATCCAATAAATAAATGGGAGAGCATGTTGGAACTTATTTTACCGACTCGATTGAAAAAAAAAGTGTGCAACTATCTACTGCAATGATTTATGTCAAAACTCTTATGGAAGCTTTATTGCTCGCTGGCCATTATGAGAGAGCGGCAGTCAATGTTTTGCGCAGTAGATGCGACCATGGATTGAGAAATAATACGATTAATGTATCTATTTCGAACTGAAATGAAATAGAATTTCATCTAAATGTGCAAAAATTTCTGAAGGTGTTGCTTTTTTTGCAGATTCTATGGAACAAGTTTTTGTGGATGCGAATATAAGTTAACATTTGTTTTAAATTTTATTTTTGAATTTAAATATTATTATACAATAATTTTAGGGCCAAATCGTAGCTTAGGGCCGATTTTATTTGGCAATATTTTGTTGGTATATATCACACATTAGATTCACCCCCCTATAAAATTTTTTTGGATTGAAAAATTGAAACATAATGAGTTATTATTATCGTGCTTATTGTGATTGTAAGAACACAACGCATCGCAGCCATCTTTAACAAGGAAACAAAGCGTATCAATATGTCGTATTCAGGGAAAAAGGTTTTTCAGTGATAAATCAAATTTATTTCATTGGAGGCTTTAAAAATATTTCTAATCTGTTTATCCAAATGCGAAAGAGGCGAGATAAATTACAGCCGCGTATGAGCATCCCTGGCTGAAACAACTTTTATTGAACTGTTGTTTATTCCTCGTTATTCCTTCAATTCTTCTTAAAAACAAAATATGAGTAGGTGGTTGTTGTGACTGGTAATTATCCTGTTGTGTGTGGGTAAGGGGTATTTCCTTTATTTTTTGTATGAATCCAGGAATGGTAGATAACCCCTCCAGGTCACACGGTCAGGTCCAAAAGAACCGGTCGGTTTTGGTGGGACCCTTTTTTGAAGCTTTTGCGGGCAAAAAGGAAGACCCGTTGAAAGCAGAGCGAACGATCTGCGACAGTGCGTGAGCCTGGTACACAATTTTTGGCTGCGAGAATGGCTATTTGGATAATTTATAACAGAGATCTATGTCCATTTTTGAATTTGCGTTGAGCATTCTTTTTGTTAAAAGGTTTTGAGGCTACTGGTAAATCACTGCCTACCCACTCATGGGAATATTTCATTTGAGGTATGCGTAATATTATGATTGCTTCTCTATTAACATTTTTTATTTAGACTGTTTTAAGTGCCAATGTAAAGATCCTAAATTTGATTGTAATTGTATATATTAGTATTCATTAAAAGTAAAGGAAAATAGTTGTTTGTTTCAGTATTCATTTTCGTATTTTTATTAATTGTTTTTATATTAATGTTAAATTATTTGGCCGTCCTACGAGTATACGTAGACTAACGGCATCATTTCTATATCGGTTTTAACAGTGGTTATATTTTTTATCTTCACTAAATACTCAATTTGCACCACGACGTTCTCTTTGAAAGAAACAAAACTCGGCGGTCCACTTTTCTGAAGAGTTACAATTTGAATGGCATTTTGAATGGACTTGTTTATCGAAACTGTTGGGGCCTCAACTGCACCGCAGTCAAGTTCACTTGCAGAAATGGGGAAAACAAATATTTAAACGGGAGGGCTTGTTACTTCTTTTTTATTATTATTATTATTTTGTTTTGACGCTGTTTCCTTAGATGTGACCATGGCCTGAATGTGAAACTATCGCAAATCCCACAGAAGAATATGTGAGTGGCAGAAAGACAAAAAAAAAAAAATTTTGGCTTCTTCCAAATAGTAGAGACTTTATGAGAGGAATATAAATCGACCCTTTCGAGTTTAGCGTAAAAGGTTTTCAGTTTCATTTGAAGTGGCAGGAAATTCAACTGTATTGGTAAAAGCTCAAATAATGCATTTAGTAATAAATAAATTTGAACATGTTTTAATAAGTTGGAATGATTCAGTTTTTGTAAATTTCATCGATGCATTTTAAAAATTGAATCAAGTATAGAAAATGCTGACATCTGCTCGGCAAATTTTAGCTTATCATGTGTGAACATTCGAGAACGGATGAATAAACTCAGGAATATTTCAATGTTTAATAAATGCACGAGATATATGAAGCAAGTGATTGGCATACTACAGTAATGGAAAAATTCAATAGCCACGTGAATAAAGCAATGTTGAATAGATAAAGAACTTCATGAAAATGAATTGTTCAAGAATCACTAAAAGAATATACAAAAGTAAGTTAAATGCCGTTGTAAATGAAGAACGAAGTATTCGAAATCATACAAGAAATGTTATATTCAACAACCAAAAAATATATCAGTGTGTGAAAATTCTAGGCATAAATGAAGAATGAAGTATTCCAAATACAATAAGAAGCACTATGCAGATCAGTAGGCACCAGGAAATGTAAAAGGGTTGAATAAAGGAATTGATCAACGCACTACGAGTACTTATAGTCATGGGAAATACAGATGTTTAAAATCTCAAGGCCAAAACATGAAAAGTGATTCAAAACCATACTATAAAACACATGAAACAAACGCCATTTATGAATCATTTCAAGAGTTAAGGGGCCCAAAATGCCATTTTCAGCCAAAATTTGAAGATTTATTTGCTTGGCCCTCATTTTCGAATCACCTCAAGGAACCTAACCAGGAGAACATCATGTTGACACATGATAATAAATTAATTATTATTATTATTATCTTATTGTTAATCAATCGCATATTTTTTGACAAAATTCTCCATAACTTTTATTTCTAATAGCAGATGTGTTGGTGACAAACATCTGCTTTTATTGAAATTAATTGAATTTTAATTAATCTTAATTGAAATTTATATAAAAATAAAAGCAGATGATTGTTGCCAACACCTTGCTTTATTTTTATATAAATTATAATAGTCTCCGCTTCATATAATTAGAAAGTGCTTCATATTAAAATACGTACATGATTACAAGAATTTTCGTCAGTTCGTTTTCACAATTTTTGTCTTATTATTAACACCAGTACTACTACTACAACACGACATCACTGCGCCTAGAACTTAGCTTCCCTTTATAATTTAGGAATGATGTGGGTGAGTGAAATCTGACAGGTGAGTGAATCTCAGTGATGCTCTACGGTTATAAAGGAGACTGGGACCTACGACTTAAAGGGAATTCCGTACCACTACAACCATCCAGGGCACCGCCGGATTCGAATCCAAAACCTGTGGTACCGAGAGAGAGATTATTATTAACATCAGTAGAATATGCGATGGCATTGAAAGGGTAGTATCAAAAATAAAAATACAAATAAATAATTGTTATTGGAGGGACTGGTATACAGGTTACCCATAAAATTTAGAATATAGTGTAAGAACAATGCGCATCACAGCAATTTTAAAGAAAGAAAAAGTATAAATTGTTCGTATTTAGGTTATAATGGTCATCAGTTATCGTTCAAAACTGACAACAGAAAACAGGTTAAAAAAACCCTACAAAATTAAAAAAAATAAAAAAAAAAAAAAGCAGGAGAAAAAAATTTAAACAGACCCATAAGAATGGCCCATGAAAGACAGTTAAAAATAAGCCAATAAGATACGTTGAAAATGGACCAGAACATCATCTTTTCAAAACAATACCCGTATATTTTATGGGTAATACAATGGATAATACTAAACGAGTGAAATAGTGAATAGTGGAATGATGTGCGAGTTTAATGATAACCTACATCCCTTCGAGATTTTGGCTTGTAACAAAAGACGTGCAATTGTTATCTATGTTTAGAGAAAATGGCATCGTAAATGTCCTTTATTCAATTAGGATAATGCAGATTTATGCTACAATAATGGGTTGAAATCTAGAATACGGTACCCCTGAGAGAGTCGCCAAACTTTCAACCCGGAATATGTCGTCAATGTTCCGCCAATTTCATTAGGGTCACAATACTGTAATTGAGTAATTCGTAACTTCTTTTTCTGATCAATATATTGACTATTTAATTACTACTTTTATTGTTATTTGGAGAATTTTTTTAAAGATAATAAGAACATGTATTCGTTTAAATAAGTATTCCGATAAATTGTTGTTTATTCCGAGATTATTCGCATGTCGGCCACTGATACAGAAAATAAACAATTTTCATGATGTTGCCGCTCATGAAAATACGAAACACAACAGCAAAAAAAAAAAAAGATTTTCTACTTTTATAATTACTTATGTTTGATTATCAAATAATGAATTCCTTTTAAATGCTGTTGACATAGTTAAGGTTTAATGCCAAACCTTTAATAGAATTTTCGTGGAAAAATATATATTTTTTAAATTTAGAATTATATTGTTCACAGAAAAAAAGCCGAAGGACCTTATTAATTTTTCCTGTGGTTTTGTGATGTTGTTCTTGTTTTCTTTATTCATTTGATATGGCTGTGCACGTGTTAGTAAGGCAATAAAAAGATCATTTTGCTTCCAACAAAGAATATATCAGAATAAAATTAGGTTGAAATCTAGAATACGGTATCCCAGAGGAAGTCGCCAATCTTGCAACCGGGAATATTTCACCAACGTTCCGCCAATTTTTTTAGGGTTACAATACTTTAATTAGAGGCAAGGTATTTCTTAACTTCTTTTTCTGATCGGTATATTGGGTATTTTATTGTTATTTGTAGAATTTTCATTTATAGTAAACAAGAACAGAAATATATATTCTTTTAAATAATTATTCCGAGATTGTTTTTATAACGTATGTCGGATACTGATACAGAATATAAGCCACTTTAATAACGTTGCCACTCATAAAAATACTAAAACAACAAAAAACGATTTTTACTTTATTAATAACTTATATTTCATTATCAAATAATTATGTTCCTTTTAATGCTGTTGACAGAGTTAAGGTTTTGAAATCTTTATTTGAATTCGAGCAAAAAAATTTTCCTTTTTATTTTTAGAACGTTTGTTCATGGATAAATCGCCGCTAGAACACATTAAATTTTTCTGCAGTTTTGTGATATTTCTTTTTAGTGCTGTTGATATAGTTAAGGTTTTGTGGCAATCTTTATTGGAAATCGCTCAAAAAAATGGGAATTTTAAATTTTAGAATGTTAATTCATGGAAGAAAAAAGCTGCTGTAACGTCTAAACCATTTTCTGCAGTTTTGTGATGTTGTTCTTGTTTTCTTCATTTGTTTGATATGGCTATGCAAGGGCGGATTTTAGTGAGGTAATAAAAAGATAATTTTCGCCTTCAACAAAGGATATATCAGAATAAATGTCTCTGGTCTAAATAACTCAGAAATTGTTATTCTCTGGGTTTTTTTTCTTCTTTTTTATTAATATTGCTTTATCATTCGAATTCGGCATCGTAAACAGTTAAAATAGTTTTTGACATCACGAAAATATGAAACAAAAACCGTTTTTTACTTCATTAATAACTTTCATTTGATTATCAAATAATTAATTTCTATTTAATACTTTTGATAGAGTTAAGGTTTCACGAAAAATGTAAGGTTGCTCATGAAGAAATGGTTCAATAGGAATACGAGTTTGATTCAATGAAGATTCGTAATCTTTGTAGAGCATTAGTAGGTGCAGTAATTAGTGGTTAAATGTAAAAAAGAACCAGATACATTAAGTTATTTAAAACGCAGAGTACTTATGAGTCTTACCTGACTGCTCCGTCGAATTTCGAGATCATACAAAGAGTTGAAAACAAAATCTTACGTATGATGACACATTCTCCCTACTTTTTCTGAAACGAGGATATCAGACAAGGGGTTTTCTCCTAAGTTTTAAGCAATTTGTTTAAAAATTGCACAAAAATTTTTATAACTCCATTCCCACTATTAATAATTCTGTTTTGGATGAATCGGCCACTGGGATGACGACATTTCCAATTTCAAAATAGCAAAACACCTCACGCTCTACTGATTATTATTCATTAGCGTTTTGATATCCTCCTTTCTGAAAGACCCTGCAGTTTCTCCGCTGATTCACAATTTCCCTCTTCAACTGTTTTTGTTTTTATTGTTTTTTATTACCTTCTTAAAAATTATAATAATAATATTTAAAGAAATATATATGCTTAATTTTTTTATTCATTAAAAAATATAAATAATTAATAAGTTAATTTTTAATCATATATATTTATAATGTATTATCTTATTCCTTTTCTATCTAATGAATGGGCTTGAAGCTTAAGACACTTCTCTCGTTCACAAAGTAGAGATAGAGGTTGCTAGGCAACCAAGTTCTCCGTCAATTTGGCAAATCGTCGTCATCTTATCTGTTGGTTTTGAATTAAAAATAAGACTTTTGATTGAGATAAGACTCATAAGACACTAACTTTTAATATTTAATAACTCACACTCTGAATACTCTGAATGTTGAAAGCCCTAATGAGTAGTTTTTAACATGTGAAAGGTAGATGTCAAATAAACTTTAAGAGCAAACTATGTTAAACCAACAGAACTCCAGCACAGCACCTGTCATTTGAGAGCAGAATGGATGAATATATGAATACAAATTGCCAGATGCTCCTTTCATCTTAAGTGGCATCTCGCTGCCACTAATTAATTGCCGAAATGAATATTTAATCACTTCAAATCTACTCCAAAGTGTAGTGCTCAAAACTTTTTAATCTACTTTATTAAAATACCGTGGCCGGTGCTCCGTAACTTTTCTCTGATGAATTAGCATTGCGTGAAGTTTTGAATCCTTATGTTTTTTTTATTTATTATTAAATTCATGAGTATTTAGGTACTAAATTTCATTAATGTAATAAATAGAAAAATAATTAATATAATTTAATAACACATTCATAAATTACTTTTCACTATTAAGAGTCTTTTTTAGATTTAAACTAGGAAAAGCCTTATTCTGGGTTCTAATTAGGCTATAAAATGAACAAATTCAACATGAAATGAGACATAAAAATGGGATATATGTTACCCGATTCTCCTAAAGGTGTGCATAAAAAATTAATCAGCGATAATTTAAAAAAAAAAAAAAAATTTAAAACAAATTCAATTAAACCCGATTAGAATCTCACGAAGAGAATTCTTAATTTTGATCCCCGCCATTTTGTTGAAAAAAAGCTGGTCTTTATCGCCAAACTAATTATTTAACTTTAAAAGAAAATTGAAGTTGTTGGGAATGTATTTTATTTTAAGTATAAGAAAATATTTTAAAGCATTTTGAATGAAGCATTATAAAAAAAAACCTGAAATGGCATATCTTGGAAAACCATTGAAGCCCTGTATGTACCGTTAAAGTACATTTTTAAAAGATGTTCTGTTCAGTCTAACTAAAACAAGTTAATTAAAAATGGGTTTTTTTTTCATTCAAATGAATTTTATGCAAAAATTATTTTCAAAATTAATCAAAAATTAGGCATCAAATCCCGTATTAGAATGTTAAAATCTGAAATTTATATTTAACTTTATGTCTCATATGCAATGCAAAAATTTCTGCAAAATTTGGTGTACAACTTTCTACAAATACTACAACTGTTTTATTTTTTATTTGCTGAAAATATCATCATTATTCTTCCTCATGGGTTTAATCACTGCTTCAATGATATCTAGCGAATGGTATTTTTGTATTTTCGTTTGCCTAATAAACGAAAACTCTGTCTCTAAAGCAAAATAACTAAATTTTAAATTATTTCATGAATATTTCTGCAATTGTCGCCTTACATTGCTCCCTGCTGCTTCTGCATGGGAATAACATCTCCCAACAAATACCATCTTCGCATTGCTCTGTCTGAATGTACCATCAAATGAATACTTTGAAATAGTTAGATGACTATGAACATGTAAAATAATAAGTGCTAAAAAATAACTTCATTACAAACCGAAAATTGGGGGAAACCTACCAAAATTAAAAAAATCAAGTCACAAGACTTATACTTAATATTATTATGCAACAAACAATGAATGAAACAAGCCTTCGGACCTCAATTATTTACTTGATTTTCACCATAAGGCTTACAATAAAAGAAGTAATCCTAGTTCCAAGCATACCCTTCCACTCAACAAATTAAGAAGTTCAAAATTTACGAAATTAACTTTCGAAGAGGATTTTAAAGAATTTCAATCCAATTGTTGATTTCCTATCAAAGTGAAGTTTGACGAAACTGTCCTTTCCGCATAGATTGTACTTGTAAATTTGATTCGTGATTGGTTTGGTGTGTCGTTCTACGTTCATTTATTTCGCAGACTACGTCAATCACCTGGACACGATTACTATGCCGCCCATCTAAGCATTTCAACCGATCCTATTTGCACACTCTGACTCTGTACATTTGATTTGAACTGTACATTTGATTTGAACTATACATTTGATTCGTGATTGGTTTGGTGTGTCATTCAACGTTTATTTATTCTACGTTCATTCTGTACATTTGATTTGAACTACATTTGATTCGTGATTGGTTTGGTGTGTCATTCACGTTCATTTATTTGCAGACTATGTCAATCACCTGGACACGATTACACCCATCTAAGCATTTCAACCGATCCTATTTGCACACTCTGACTCTGTACATTTGATTTGAACTGTATATTTGATTGTGATTGGTTTGGTGTGTCATTCTACGTTCATTTATTTCGCAGACTACGTCAATCACCTGGACACGATTACTATGCCGCCCATCTAAGCATTTCAACCGATCCTATTTGCACACTCTGACTCTGTAGAAGTAATTGACGGGGACCATCTGTTCCGGTGTGGGGCTCTTTTGGACCTAAGGGAGTCCAGATATTCGGTGGGAAGCAAGATCGCGCATTAGGTAATGATTCTGGTCTTGGTTCTTGACAGAACAATAACACTATGTAACGTTTTGCCTTGGCATTGGAAGTAAAAAATATTTAAAAATAAGGATACATGTGTGAAAAATATTTCATTCACGCGAGGTTTCTTTAAATTATTAGTATTTTGTCCTTAAATTGATTGTTGTAAATAAAAACGAATGATTTATAAAGAAGATTTGCTTTTATCAGTTATCTATTTGCACAGATTGTTGTCCAATAGAACGCGCTTTTTGGATTCGGACTTCAATAAAAAGTAATCTATTACATGAAACTTTTTCCCTATAATATATTTCTCCGGAGTTAGAATCTGTTTTAATCATTAGTATAGTATACCCAGGTGGAAAATGAGTTGATACTACATATTTCTACTGTGCACTGAAATTTGCCACCAGATTCGACCATACTCAAATGATTTAATTCTACTCAAATGAATTTTTAATTTTGTGTAATATAACCGATTGGTAAAAAAAAAAAAAAAGTAAATTCTTTTACAGACACCGATTATGTTAATTACATCATTTAACGACAATCGTTGCAGTGCTAAAATATTTACAAATAGTTATGATGTGGAAAAATGATTATATATACTGCATCATTTACTACACTCATTGTCGAATTGAATATTTGTATAATTTATCATTGAATTTATAATACAACAGAAAATAAATAGAAAATTTTTTTTTTTTTTGTTCAAAAGATTCACCAAGATTTATTTTTCCAACGAAACCATTGAAAAACTCTTAAAAAAACAACGAATAGGAAACTATTTTTATAATTTTTTTTTTTACTTATAATAAATAAGATTAAAAAGAAAGTCAAATCAATAATGATTTTAATAAAAATATAAATTCCAGTATCGATATTATGCAATCAGAAGTTTGTAGATTACTATTATGAAATTTAATTTTGTTAGTCTCATTATAGTGGCTAAAAACAACACACTTTGTGGAACTATCCGATATTCCAATGAAATATTCTTGTTTGTAACAAAGTATATATGTTTGTTACACATGCTTGCATGCTATTTTCTTCCAGAACTTATACTTCGAAATGATTCTTTCTATTGGGTTGGTGCCAATTAGCAGGCGTTTTTAAACGATATTATCAGGCGTTCTTGAACACTATTATTAAAAAGAAATGACAAAGGATATTTCCATTCATAAAATATTGGACATTTTTATTAAAAAATAGAACGTCAAAGAAACGCCTGATAATTACGCACCAACCCAATATAATATATAATTTGTAGCAAGAACTATTTATTTTAATTGTATTTCATTAAGAAATATAGTTATAGAAAGATTTTGTAGGAGTTTTTTTAAAGAAATGTTCGATTTTCAAAAAAGGACAATATCTGCTACGCAGATAAAAAAAAAAAAAAAAAAAAAAAAAAAAAAAAAAAAATATGTGTTTTGAATATACGGTCTGCGAGTGTTTTATTAGGCAAATGGAAAAATGGCAACTTTGAAATATTTTGGAAATAAACATGAAACATCATTTATCAAAATATGTTAAATATGTATTTCCAAATATAGTATTTCTAACCTTACTCAATATATACATATAAATATATTTTGGAAAATGTTTGCTACAAAAAATACCTGCGATTGGATCTGCTTACCCAGCTATCGGCACACTTGAATAACATCTTTTAAAAACTCGTACGGTTGTTATCAATACCCCTATACTCTCATTTCACGTATAAACTTCGAGACAAAATATTGCGCTCATCCATATAATATATATTTTGTTCCTACAAGAGATTTACGAATAATTCCCATTAAGAACAAAGAAAATAAAAAAAATTTGAAGAAATTGGATGAACCGAGAATTTTGAACCGTTACATGCCGTGCATGCAGTTGAAAAATCAGATCAATTTTATACGAGCGAAGATTAAGCACTCCCTACGAAGTACGGAATGTATAAGATCCAATTTCAGATACCCATATAGAATTAAATACTCTTGTTGAATAAAATTCCTGCTCTCAAGTTCCAGCCTGCAACAAGTTCCAATAGATTTAGCTGCGCATCTTCGAGATATTTACTTAATTACTACTACAGTGTAACTCAAACTAATATATTGATTCGCAGCATAAGTCTCTCATTAACTTGATCCATGCTTACAGATGTCAAAAAGAAAAAAAAAAAAAAAAAATGGTAGAAAACCAAAAATAATTATGTATAATCTTTTAAATAACATATAAAAAATTGATAGAATTTTTTAAACTTGATAATCTCAGGTTAATTTATGTTCATAAAAAGCAGATAATATTTAATAATTCTTATCAATTTACAAATCAGAATACCGAATTTTATTATAATCAACCCAAAATTAAATTATTTCCGGATTTTAGTTTCTAATCTATGATTACGCTCCTGATATAGTGCTTAGTTCGTTAAGAAAAAATTGCATCAAAAAGAATTAACGTAAAAAGGAAAAAAATATTGGCAACCCAAAATGTCGAACTAAGTATGTTGTGTTGATATGTATGTTCAAACGATGTCGAAAACCTAATAGTGATGATTGCATTTGTCATACACACTTTTAATTTTTAGTGTTTTAAATTATTCCGAGTTGCAAAGTCTTCAATATGTCTTTATCGGAGACGACACCATTTGAAGAATCATTCAAGTGCATTAAATGTGGACAACAATTCGAACTTCCAAGAGATTTAAAAGAGCATTTCTCCAACTAGCATCTTAAAAAGCATCACCAGTGTGGATATTGCGAAAACGCGTTCTCTTCTAAGGGTCATTTGAAGGATCACGAGAGAACTCATACAGGAGAGAAACCTTTTGTTGTGACACCTGTGGTGAAACATTCAAACGAAAGTACTTATTACAAAGACATGAAATAATTCATACAAGAGGAAACCTTTGATTGTGACTCCTGTGGCAAAAAAAAATTCAATCAATTGAGCCATTTGAGCATAAGAAAATTCACGTCATAAGAAAATTCACACAAAGGAAGTGAGTCACATTTGCAAAGAATGTGGAAAACATTCACATTCACTGAGAGGAATATGGGGACGATCATAAAAAATGTCATGCAGGAGAAATGCCTCATATTTGTGTAGAATGTGGCAGAACATTCACTTCACAAATCAGATCTATGTGATCATAATAAAAATCATTCTGAAGAGAGAGCTCCCGTGTGTGACAAGTGTGGGAAAAGTATTCAAATACAAGCGCGGTTTGAAAAGACACATGTTATCTTGTATCACAGAATTATCTGCTCGTCAGAGTGCTCAACTACAACTCCTGGAGGACATGTCTAACGAATATGAAAACTAGTTAAGAATATCTCGCATGGGGGAAAATGTCATTAACTGAATTAACATAGTAATAATAGAAAAAAAAATGGATTGTTCATTGTGATTTCAAAAATAGAAAATGCTTTTCCTTCCTACACACCTTATATTTTATGCAGATTAATAAAATTCTATCTTCAAATAATAGGAAATACACTTAATAATTTAAAAATATATTTTATTTATATATGTGTTACAAAATAATATATTTTTTTGCTTGAAATACAGTACTTTTTTAAAATACTGATTTAAATATTTTTAAGAATTAAAATGAAGAGGAATTTATTCCATTGGAATATTTTATATTGTTGCCAGTTTCATAGCATATCTTAACTAATATATGCTAATATGCAACTATTTAATATGCTTTTAAAGGGTGAAACAGAATTTCTATAACCAAAACCGAACGATGAACTTTCTTGCCCGCCCAACAGTTATGACGTCACGCCATCAATTACATGTTGCGAATCAGATGAACACTCCTGCTATTCAAAAAAAAGTTTCATTATTTGAGTGATGGAATTGAACCCATGTGTACATGAGCTGCATCCTTGTTATAAGGCGTAACGAAAAGCATTTTGCCAAATACTAACTGACGAGTTTCAACATGGATGCGTCAATTCTGATGCTGGTAACTGGCTTTGTAGATTGTAAGGTTCAATTGCAATTCAAATAACTGTTGTCACAAAAACTTTAACTATGTCAACAGCATTAGAAAGAAAATTATTTGATATTAAAATATAAGTTATTAATAAAGTGCAAAATCGTTTTTGTTGTTTGCTTTGTATTTTCATGAGTGGCAACTTCACAAAGTTTATATTCTGTATCAGTGGCCAATAAACGTTATACGAACAATCTGAATCAATAATTTAATGGCATAATTATTTAAATGAATATGTATTTCTGTAATAACAAATATTAAGAATATCAATATTAAGAAATGAGTTTAGCATTATAATTGTTTGCCATTACGTCAAACAATTATAATGGTAAACTCATTTCTTTTTTACTATAAATAAAAATTCAGCAAACAACAATCAAAGTAGCAATAAAATAATCATTATATTGCTCGGAAAAATTTATGAATTCCTCTAATTACAGTGTTGCAACCCTAAAGAAATTGGCGATATAGTCCGGGTTACAAGATTGGTGACTTCCTCAGGGGTACAGTATTCCTACACTTCAACTGAAAATCTTATTGAATATTTGAATCCTTGAATATTTGAAGTTATTCAAATATTCAAAGATTAGGTCTTAATGATAAAGAAATGACGATGGTCTTAAATGATGTAGAAATCTTATATTTTTCTAAAACGATCAGTAACATATTATTATATAAGTAATTTTTTCTAACGAAACACATTCTTCCAAGTACCGAATTGGTTAAATTCTATGTTAACAACAGATGGCAACAACTTCCCAAATGGCCAACCCAAAAATAGCGACTAGCTGATGTCAGGATCTGCACTAATAAACTATCTGATAAAAAGAATCTCATCAAAGCAAATAACAAGTTACAGTAAAATAAAGAAATTGTCGACCAGTTAAAAAAACAAAAATATTTTAAAGCTGAATCAAGCTACAACGAAATTCATGTTTACTGCATCTCCTTTAGAAACCATTCATCATATCTTCGTACGAAGATAAAATGTCTTCACTTAGATGGCATTTTTAAAGTAACCTCATTTTTCATGTATCATTCAATCACAATCTTTCTTGCCTCTTTCATTCAAAACCGTTATAAATTCAACAAATGCACTGCTTGCAAATTTTACGGGACAAAGGACTTGAATTTTTAATTGATTAAAATTATAAACTTGTGTCCTTTAAAATATTTCTTTTATATATTTTGATGGCATTTGTCCCTTTATTTTATTCTGATGATATTCTTAATATTTTTTGAAATTATAAATTTAGGTCCAAACTCATTTATAATTAAAAATATTAAGAATATCATCAGAATAAAATAATAAAAGAATACCAGTAGGATAAAATAAAATAATATTTTTTAAGAAAAATAAGAATATTATTTGGATAAAGTAAAAATAAAATGTCCTTAAATTAATAAATTGTACGCATTGAAGTAATGGTAAACAATTTTCAAATTTTATTTTAAACTTTGTCTTCATTCAATCACTGTTCTATTCGATTTCATAACATTAAATACCAACATTTTTGTTTTATTTTTAAAAATTAAAATTTTTTAAATTATTTAAATATAAAAAAAAAATTAATTTACAAAATATATATTTTCTACTGAATTGTTTATAAGCACGGAACCAAATTTTTTTAAATCATTGAAAAGAAAATATTGTATCCAAAAATAAATTCAACATAAATAATTAAAAAAAAAAAAAAAAAAATTCCCAAAACATAAATTTCAGGTTGAGTTAGAAATTCTATTCAATTTATTAGAAGTCATTTATTTCAAATGTGCTTTAAAATAAATTACATTATTTTTCTCAAAATTGATTTTGTTTTAATATAAGAATTCATTATCGGGAAACATAAATTTAAAGTTTTTTTTAAACGTTATCATCATTCAATCACAGTTCTATTCATTTATTGCATTTCATAACATTAAATACAAAAAAACTTTTATTTTTTATTTTTAAAATTAAAAATAGTTTTTCAAAAAGTTTTAAATGCAAAAAAAAAAAAAAATTAAATTTACAAAATATTAAAAAATAATTATTTATTAATTTATTATAATAATTATTTATTAATTCATTTGCATTGTTTATTACAGTAGATTGTTTTAGGAAGAGATATAAATAACGTCCTATTTATTCTTGAATATCATAAAACATCTGAATTTGGTTTCAAGGCTTTCATTTCTTACCGCTTAACAGTTAGCTGAGAACTTCTCGGAAAGAAAATTATTTTTTAAGTGAAATTAAATTTTACACATGCCTAAATAACTAACTATACATGAAAATTATTCTTTATAGATCAAATATCATTTTAATAGAAAAAGTGTTGCAGCTTACCCAATATGGAATTTAAAAAAAAATGATGCAGATGTTTGAAGGCAGATGATTCAAAGTTTGATTGCGAATAGTAAATAAGTTTAGTTTTAAACATCAGAAAAAAAAACGTAAGTTATTTTCTTCATTTTATCACACAATACATTGCACTTAACATTATAGTTCAAAGTTTATTTTTTATCCGCAGCGCGAATAAACACCAGTTCACAAATTCCAGTTCAAAAACCAAAATGTTTTTGGAATTCCATCAATTTTTTATTGACGTGTTGCCACTCGTGAATTAAATAATCTGTAAAAGTAATAGCTCGTGCGTATTTCAAAATGAAAATATAATTTTGATACTAAAATGAACATTTCATCAAATGTAAAAAATATTGATCCTTTAGGTATGAAAACAAAAATATACGTAAAAAGTTTTTTATAATATTCAAAATTTAAATATAATAATTAAATGAAAATCTTTGAATTTTTAAAAATTCAACTTTTTTTCGATTATATTTGATACGATTCATTGAACGATTAAAACTTCTGTAAATCGTATCGTTTCAAAATCGTCTGCATGACGTAAATAATTATAAACATTTAAATAGAGTAAATGAAATCGTTTGATAATAATAAAATAAATATCTGAACTCTTTTATTCATAATATATTGAAATAAAAATTAATCATTATAAATTATTAATATCAAAATTATAAATTACAAATTGAAATGGAATTATAAATTATAAATTAATTGAATTATAAATTGAATCATTATAAAAATTTATAAATAACATATATTGAATTATTTGTTTAAAATAATAATTGAATCATTTAATTTATACAGGTTTATTCTTGAATTTTAAATTTTGGAAGCGTAAAACAAAAAACTGGCAACATTTTAATAGTTTATTCGGAGATTATTGCAATTAAAAAATAAATCATTTAATTTGTAATTATTTTTAAAGTTACATTTATTTTTGTAAATAATAACGCACTGATATATTAATTTGATGTCCAGCAAAAATGTTTTATTTTATTTGATACGATACTTATTATGCGATTCGTAATTTAAAAACTTGCATCAAAAAATATTAAAAAAAATATCCTTTGTTTTGCTGGAATTCCAACAAATGAGATGGCTTGAAAATAGTTTCATTATTTGAAAATTCTGAGTATCCTATGTTTATCTTAAATATTGTTGAAGTTTCGAAAAAAATTTACTTGCAAAGATAAGAATATTTTGCATAAAAATATTTGATAATAATCAAAATATTCCACAAGAAATATTATTTTGTCTTAATCTTGATGAGGATCAGATGAGTAAATTATTTAGTATGTTTGGAATTTTTTTGTGTAGAAGTGTTCCATGCAAATATGTTTATATGATAAGGACATGCAAGATATTGTTTATGTTGATTAATTAACGTACAACATATAATATTTTTCTGGATATGGTTGTTATTGTTTTCTTTTTGATAATGAAGAACATTTTTCACGATTAATATTTTTGAATGAAGTGATGACTAAATTATTTTGGGGTAGTGTTCATAGATTTTTATTTAGCACTGTTTTTCTTATAGCATTAATATTTTTAATTGATTTTAAGAAACGATTTATTTTTTCTTTCAATATATTATAGATCGAATGTTAGTGGGGAGTCGTTAATTTCATCACTTTCCAATGGTTTTTGTGATACTAAAAACATGAATAGCTGTTGGGCATTGGGCATAGGGCTGAGAATCTTACCCAGTAAAAGAAAACATCTCTCGTCTCGAAATTTGCCAGTAGGCTGACGTTCTTGGCCCACCATGAGACTGTTGCGCTAATGATGATGATAATGATGAATTAATATATGGAGCCTGATGGCCACTTGGTACCACAGGATTCGGGTTCGAGTCCTGGATGTACAATGGATGTTTGTTGATGATTCGGAATCCCTTTAAACGTTGGTCCCGGTATAATATGAGTGTATAGTGTTAGGCGTAGGGCTGATTATCCTACCACGTAAAAGAAAACATCTCCTGTCTCGAAATCTACCAGTAGTCAAACAGCTTTGGTCTACCATTTGGCTATTCAGCCATTGAAGACGAAGATAAAAAATTTAACAAGGCTAATTTAAAATTGCTGAGCATCAGCTCAATTGCTTGACGTCATATTATACATATTTTAAAATTATAGTGATCAATAATTGTTAAAATTTTTTGTCTTTTTCTTGCTGGAGTTAATACAACATTAGTTGTTTTAAGGTTATTTTAGTATTAGTATTAGATTATAGATGATTCAAACCATGAGTATTTTATTATTAATTTTATTCTTTATTTATTATTATTAATTATTATTTTTATTATTAAATATATTACTAAAAACCTTCTATTAAAAAAAACCCAAAAAGATAAAAATAAAAATTTTAAATAAAATACCTGCATACGTTAGGCTCAACCACTAAGTCATTATGCGAACAGAAGTTGGTGACAAATTTTAATTATTCAGTCAAAACTCGCCAAAAGTGCCTGGTCACACTACCAAACAAAAATAATAAATTTATAAATAATACAAGGACTTATTTTGAAAACATAACATTAATTTTCTTTTTAAGAATCTACTTTTTGAGGATTTTGTCAGAATTTGATGAAAAAATAATTCCATTTTAAGGGTGATTTCTTAAAAACTATTAAAAAACTGTAAAAGAAAAAAGGATGATAAAAATGACACAAAGGAAAAAAAAAATAAGAAAAACTAATGGCAATTATCGGAAGAGAAAGTTGTAGATGTGAAAAAAATGTTTAGGAAAATACACATGTAAATTTAATCTCAACTATAGCTTTAAAAGAGGGGCCTGAATGGCCGAGTGGCTGGCGCTCGATACCACAGGTTTCGGGTTCGAGTCCCGGAGGTGCCATGGCTGTTTGTGGTGGTTTGAAATACACTTTAAACCGTAGGTCTCGCTCTAATATGACCGTAGAGCATTGTTACTCCGCGTCCGTGGCTTATCTTCAAGTTACACGCGCACCCTGGATAATGCAAAGTGAGTAACGTCTGTGCAGCGCTTTGCCTTCAGAGACATCCAAGACAGATGTCTAAGTTCTTGCCAGCTGCATTAGAAAAAAAAGCTTTAAAAGAATTAAGTAATTTATATAAACTATTCTTCAAATTATTATATTTTGAAAAGACCTGTATTAATTAATGTAACAGAATCCCATTTTTTTCCCCATTTACATTGGCGGCCTGATGACCAACTGGCTAGCGCTCTGGTCTTTGGTACCACAGGCTCCAGGTTCGAATCCTGGCAGAAGCATGGATGTTTGTGATTGGTTCGGAATCCACTTGAAACTGTAATTTATCTGTTTAGCCCTCGTGTGCACAAGATGACCGTAGAACGACAAAAACCAAACGAAACCACGAAACCCCATTTACATTAAATTTCCAGGGATCTGAATGGCCGTGTGGTTAGAGGTCTGGGCTCTGTATCACTGGTTTCAGGTTCGAATCCCTGCGGAGCCATGGATGCTTGCAGTGGTTGGAATATACTTTAAGCCGTAGGTCCCGGTCTAATATCAAAGTAAAGCGTTGTAGGGGGAAGTGTTCGTCGCATCCATTAGGCATATGTAAACATGCAGGTAGAGTTTCAGGGTATGGGTGCGCATAAGATCTACCTCCCCGTGGGGCACCTGGTAACACTTTTAGTGGCTAAAAGATCTGCAACTTGGCATTATTGTTAGATGAATGAACTCTGCTTCAGCATGTTTTGTTGCATTTTTGTTGTTGTATGTTTTTTTTTTTTTTCGTTGTTCTTAGCAGATTCAGCTTTACGCTGAGTGTGCACTTTAAGCACTGTGAAGAGAAGGGATCTATCTATAATGCATCTATATTTTGTCATTATCGGTATCACAGGTTTCGAGTCGGAGTCCCGGCGATGCCTTGGATATTTTTAGTGTTCAGCTTCCCTTTAAATCGTAGGTCCCGTCTCATAGGATAGTAGAGCGTTGCGGGGATTGTTACTCCACGCCCATAGCTCATCTTCACGCTACACATGCCCCCCTGGGTAGTGCTCAATGAGTGACATCGGTGCAGCACTCACTTATGTAATAAATAAAAGCTTATGTAATAAACGTCTCCGTCTCCTGAACTGTCTCCTTATTGTTAGCTGCATTGGAACAACAACAACTTTGAAATTTCCAAAATAACAATAAATATTGTGAAAAATTGAATATTTCATTTCTGTTCAAAAAGAAACTGTAAAAATAAAAGTTTCTAAACAAACAATTTTGCTTTGATGTGAAAGGTATCGCATTCAGTATAAAGCTTACTGCGATCAACCAGTTTCCATAGATTTCTAAATGTATAATCAATGAAACAAAATTATTTTTAATTCTAATAATTAACAAATAGATTAACTTGGAAAATTATATACTAATTTGAAATGTCAAAATTCATGTGTTAAAAAAAAAAAGATAATTACTATTATTCTAACATTCCATTTTTATTTGCATTTTGTGAATGCTCCTTATAAAAAAGGGTGAGTAGCTGTTTGTTATTTTTCATTTTATTAAATATTAAATATATTTTTGTATCTTAAAGCAAGCGATTAAATACAGAGTACGAAACACAAGGATAAAAATTGTACCGAGTTTTGTTCCCTACTCTATTTGGAATTTTAATAAGGTATTTTTATATTGATTATTAATTGTAGTGAAAGCTGATTTGAAAAATAAATTATGAATCGTGCCACCATGGCAACGTCAGGGTCGCTGTGTCAACACCTTCTCTGAAAAGAGCGTAGAAAATAATGATTTTTTTAATGCAAGGAATTGTCTACATTGACATATTAAACTAAAAAAAAAATAGCTGAATATTGCGAAATTATATATTTAGCGAAAAAAACACAAAATTTAATATTGATTTCGGCAGTGTATCGATTTACCAATAAAAGTAAGAAACAACAAACAATTGTAACATTTTTCATTTTTGAGAATACCCAAACATAGCACAGTCACAATGGATTGTTATTTCAAATACATCAACATTTCATATACTAGATCGTTTTAAATATTTATAATTAAAAGTAAATGTGGCAAAGCCCAAAAAAGGTGACAAAAATATTGTTAAAATGTAATACAATTAATACTAAATTATATAATAAATTATTATTGTTAAACATAATATAATAATTTAGTAAAATATAATATATAAAAGGTTGGTTTCAATATAATATTAATTTACGTAACTTTTTAGCTTTTAGCTTTATTTGCAATTTCAAAATTAAGATTAAATAAAAATAAAAAAAAAGATCTTATTCAATACATGTTTAATTACAATCTGTAATATCTAGTCAAAATATCTAATAGTAAAAAGTAGAAGGAAAGCCCCTCTTAATATTGTAATTAGAGGGGTCTGAATGGCCTAGTGGCCAGCGCTCTGACGCTCGGCACCACAGGTTTTGGGTTCGAGTCCCGGCGATACCATGGGTTTGTAGTGGTTCGAATCCACTTTAAACCGTAGGTCCCGGTCTAATAGGATCGTAGAGCGTTGCTACTCCGCGTCCGTGGCTTATCTTCAAGCTACACGCGCCCCTGGGTAATCCAAAGTGAGTAACATCTGTGCAGCGTTTACCTTGAGGCATCCAAGACAGCTTTCTAAGTGTTTGCCAGCTGCATTAGAAAATTAAATATTGCAATCAGGCATCACTTCATCATTTTTAGAATAAAACATGTTTTACATGTTGTCTAATCCTCAGTGTCCTGAAGTACGAGACGGACATACCATGACTGATCTATTCATGGATGGTGGGAAAGAGCACAACGTCTGTTGGGATAGAGCACACGTAGGTAGAAGTCTGACTGGGCTCTATGACGCTCTTACAGTCCTATGAGACCTAAATCGACGCATTAAAGTGAATTCCGAACCACTCCACATATCCATGGCACAGCCGAGACACGACCCCGAAAACTGTGGCACCGAGCGGTAATCACTCAGTCCTAGGCCAAACTTAAAATTTCACCAATAGGATATTTTATCAAATTTAATTAACCAAATCATTCAGATTTAAAGGAAATAGGGCTAAGGCTAATTTTTATATATTTTAGTTAAATTTGGAAGTGTTTGAGTAATCCATAATACCTACAGACATGTTTTCTGAATATTTCGAGACGCACATTAAAAACACACATCTTTCTTGAAACACACTTTGACCTTCTGTCTCTCAAATAGAACTTTCGATTCATACATGTCATCCCAATACATCTACAAAGTTCAAAGTCTCATGTTAGAGACTTCAGATCTTTAAGAACAAATTTTTTTCCCACAAATATTTCAAGACATTCCTTTTTTAGTTTTTCAGTTTTCAAATCAATCCGCCCCACATAAATATAAATGTATAATCCCTGTACCGATAGAGTCTGTCAGAACTTTTATATCTGAAGCAGTGCACTTAAAGGAGTTGTAACTGCACTTGTCAAAGTGAAGCAAGAAGTTAAATAAGGAAAACAAATGCCATTTTTTTTGTTTGCTTTTGTTGTATGTTTTCTCTGTTGACATTGATTAGCGTCAGCCGTCGATTATTTCATGTGACACATTGTGAGTAGCGGACACTGGTGCTGCTCAGAGGTTGTGTTGAAAGGTTGCTCTCTTGTCATTTTTATTTCAGATGTCAGACTGGAATTGAAGCTAATCAACAGAGAACATCAGTTCTCAAGAAAATCAGAAAGGTATTTTAAGACTTCTGAACCAATTTATAACAAGATATTCGAAGTTCGTTAGTGTCATAATGAAATACATTTTTTTCTTTCAATAACATTTTTTATACAGCAGTTAATTTTAATTTTCTATTTGATAAATGTTTCCCTTATAGTTGAACACTTTCAGAACCTTTTATGTTGTTGTTCTAATGCAGCTGGCATTACAGAGACAGTTGATCTTTATGCCGTAAGCAAGGGTTTCAAAAAGCTCTGACTCATTGAGCACAACTAGACGCACATGCAGCTTGAAGACAGGGTGAGGACGTGAGTCAAACTACCAACCAGCACCCAACGATCCTATGATACCGGGATCTATGTCACCGCTGGCACTCGAACTTGAAACGTGTAGTACCGAGCGCCAGACACTCGGTCAATCAGGCCCCCATGCCACAGTTAAAATTAGAAAGAAAAGCGACATACTGACGCATAAAGTATTTAATAATTTAACAATGAAATCCAGTAACCTCTTTCTTCAGACAAAGTTAAAAATGCAGGTTTTCCATTAACAGAAATTGAATCCTACTATCATTTTTTTACAAGCATAATACACGCATGTCCATAAACTAAGGATAATTCAGAATCACACAGAAATTGAACTCTAAAATAAAAATTTCACCTGTAAAATTATCACACACATCTTGAAGAAGAATATGCAAATTACAGGAAACCACCAGATGGCGCGGATAGTACGTCACAATGACGAGAGTGCAAGAGAGGGGTATATAAGGAATGGTGGCAAAGAAGTAAAATTATTCACAAGCGCTTTAAAAGCCTTTCAGTGCAATAACCGCATAGTCATGGCACAAAGGAAGCATTTGGATGATTTTTCCGTGGTAGAATTATCGGACGACTGGAATGAGGGACGTACCCAGCTGGAAGTATCCGAGGAACTTGGAATCGCCCAGAGTGTCATCTCCAGGCTTTGGCAACGATTCCAAGATGATGGTAATGTGAGTAGATGTTACAGCACAGGTCGCCATCGAGTTACAACGCCGAATGACGACCGGTATTTAGCAGTTACTGCCAAAAGAAACAGACGGAGCACAGCATCAGACCTGTCTCGTCAGCTCTCTTCAGCTACCGGTACGACAGTTTCAAGGCAGACCGTGTACAGACGCTTAGAGCACATTGGTCTATATGCTCGTAGGCTTGTCAGATGTGTTCCACTTACTGCAACTCACTGACGCCTACGATTAACCTGGAGTAGAGAACATGCATTGTGGACACCGCAACAGTGGTCTTGTGTGATGTTTTCCAACGAGTCCAGGTTTAGTTTGCAGTCTGATTCTCGCCGGACTTTCATATGGAGAGCGCCAGGTACCCGTTACCACCAAGAGAACACCATTGAATGACACCGTTACGGGGTTCAGGATGGCTCGTTTGGGGAGGAATTATTCTTGGTTCCAGAACTAACCTGAATGTTTAGAGTGTAACGATGACAGGCCACATCTATCGGGATGTCATTCTGGAACAACATGTACGTTTGTTTCGGTAGACGAATGCCTTCAATTGGAGGATATCACACGTATGGATTTGGCCAGCATACTCACCGGACTTGATTCCAATAGAGCATGTGTGGGAAATGCTTAGCCGACGAATTGCAGCCCATCAACCCCCTCCCACCTGTCAACCGGAACTTCGGAGGGCATTGCTTGATGAGTGGTGTAATATTCCCCAAGATCAGATTGATAATTTGATACTCAGCATGCCTAGGCGTTGTAAGTCCTGTATTGCATCGTCCGGGAGACATACTCCATATTGACCATCATACTAACCATGTTATACTGTTTTTTGTAAATAGGTGCTTTTTTGAAATTTGCTCCAGGGAGTGAAAATCGCAATTTTTATTAATTATGTCAAACATATAGCATCTTTTTTGCTCTTTTACCTTTTGTTTAATAAATAGACTTTACAAATAAGTCAAATTTGTTTTTTTCTGTCTCTTTCTTTGCCTGAACTTCATTATCCTTAATTTATGGACATGAGTGTATTTCATAAAAAATAGAATAAAAGCATTTATTAAAATAAAACCCACAATAAAATATATAAGAATGAATAAAATATTTGTTCCGATATTTTTGTTAAGTTATGAAACTTCTTACTTATTATGCAGCTCTGCTCAAAATGTAAGGAATAAAATAAGGAATCTAACAATGCAATAAACTAATAAGACCACTTTGCATAAAACGTTCACCTGTCAAGAATCCTAAACTGAAACGTTGCAACTCTAACACACTGCAAAGGAAAAAAAGTTAATTTTCGTCTCGCATGACGATGCGAAGTGTTCGCATAACGACGACTTCGTTAAGGGAGAGTGTTTGAAGTGAAACGTGACTTCTCCAAACATTGCAGCACGCATTGCATCGGAGTTGTAAAAGAGCTAAAAAAGAGCTCTTATACCAGAAAGGTAAAATTATTCTTGGAATATTTCTGAAATTTAAGAAGACTACTTACATTCAGTACATAATAAATTCATAAATAATTAGATTTATAGGAATAGTGTGCACCTTGCAATTCAAGAAATGATGTTTTTCTATAAGAAAACCCTTGATAGCCAAATCGTTTAAATATTGCTTTATGGAATTTGTTTTATGTTATTGTTCAATTAGATTATGCCACATTGGCAAGCATGAAAATTAATGCGTAAAAATGAATATGTCTTTTAAATTGGCAATAGTTCACATTAGGTAAATATTTGTAAATTTGTTAAAAAGGTTACTTGACTTGACGTAACATTTCTTACTAATAAAATGTGTAAGGCCTGCCACATTGATTTGGATATATGTAGGACATATATCCATTGTGCATGTATTAAACTACAAGAAGTAAAAATATAAGATCAAAAGTAACGTTTTTAACAAAATGGTAGTAATTCCTTTCTCACAGAATCAATAGAAAACATTTTTAGTTGAAAGGAAATCATAACATTAAAAAAATTAAAAAATACTTTTGACTTGACTTAAGCACGTCTGAAAGGATATTTAAGGTATCGCATTGACTTGAACACGACGTATGTCTATTGTGCTCGAATTGAACGACAAAAAGCAAAAATAAAAGAACCACCAAGTACTGTTTTTTACAAAAATGCCAATAACTCATCTCATAATAAATATATGGAAAACATTTTAGTTGAAAGCAATCATACTATTTAAAAATGTCAAAATTAGTTTTCTCACTTGACTTAAACACGTCTCACTGATAGAATATTTAGGAGTCTCGGAGGTGGCATGGATGTTTGCAGTGGTTTGGAATCCACTTGAAACCGCAGGTCCTGGTCTAACAGGATCGTAGAGCGTTGTCTTGAGGTCGAATCAGTCTTCGGTCCTCGTGATTTCTCGTTCAAGTGAAGCGATCTATGACATTTAGCCATGGCCTAGTCGCCTGTGACGGGGTCTCTTGGATCTGGTGTAGGCTTTCATGCACCAGGGGATTAGTAACAGATGTCGCATTCATTTGAACATGACGTATATCTATTGTGCTTGCACTGAACTACAATAAGCAAAAATGCCAATAACTCATCTCTCAAAGCATCTGCAGAAAACTTTTAAATTTAAAGCAAACATAACATTCAAAACGTATCATAATTTTCCGAATGAAGTGGAATTTTCACTGTAACTGTTTTAGCGGTGGATGGTAGGGGCGGTGTAGCAAAAACGCAGAATCAGAATTCATGCATTCAGAAGTTCTGAATGCATGAATTCAGTATTTTTGAAGTCCGTGATTCAACAGCTACATCTCGACTTCTCAAAGTCAAAAACGTTTTCGAAAGCTAAAAATGATCTTTTAAATAAAACATTAAATAAGTTTTTAAGGAAAAAATTTTTTCACAAAAATTGTAATATGAACATCAGAAGTTACTTGAAAAAGGAACTAATGGCCGAGGGCCACAGTTACGCATAGTTAAGCGCCACAGGTTACGGATTCCATACATGCTTGTAGTTGTTCCGAATCCATTTTTAACCATAGGTCTGGTCTAATATGACTGTAGGGATGACAACCGTAACCCGAAAAATGAATTTGGTATCACAGTCTTCACGTTCGAATCCTGACGGGGAACATCGATGTTTGTGAGTGGTTCGTAATCCACGTTAAATTGTAGGTCCTGGTCTGTTTAGTCCTCGTGTGCACAAGATGGCCGTAGAGCGACAAACCAAATCCGTAAAATGAAACATCACATGTTTTAAAATCTGCGACAGACGGCCTTGTATCCACCATGAAGCTGTTGCCGTAAAGAAGAAGTTATCTTAAATAGAGTCGGCTCTAGTTTCATCGCTATGATTGATAAATCATATAAACTCAGATAAATATGTTTGGTTTGTTGTCAACTTGTGTGCACGAGGACTAAACAGACCATGCTACAGTTCAAAAGGGAATCCGAACCCCTCACAAATATCCCTGCCACCGCGTTGGTTCGTACCTGAAACCTGTAACACCAAAGGCCAGAGAACTATCCAGTTGGCCCCCAGGCCGCTCAGTGAAATGGGATTAGAGGTATAAAATGATTTTCAAATTTATTTAAGCCCTTAAAAAAATCAGATTTATTTCAGAATATTTTTTTCTTAATAAAATAGAACATATTTGTTTAATAAAATGGATCATAGGAATGGAATCCTACGTTGTAATTATTATATTGCCATAGAGTAACAAAAAAAGTAATAATCAAAACGTTTAATAATATAAGTAATTAAAGCTATAAATATTGGTGAAAATACAATTCAAATACTATCGAAATGTTATTCTAAGGTTTTCTAGTGATCTTCGTAGTTCATTTAATACATCCGTGCTTGCAAACAGGAAAGGATTTCCTCTGAACTTAATTTAACTGTCTGAATATAAAAGCACCTCGTGTTCAAATCAATGAAAACCACAGATTTCAGTCGGTTCGATCCATCTGTTCACACTGAATGAAGGAAACAGTTCATGTGTTTGCAAAGAAAACTCTTATGTTTCCATATATAGACGTGCATATATATATTAATGAGCTTGCACTGAAAAGTAATTAAATGTTTCCTATTTGAATCCATGGAAGTCCTTTTCGAATTAATCTTCGCTTTAAATGAATGAATGCACATAGTGATTTACACTATCTGGAAGAAAGTGACGGACACCCCTCGAAAAGTAGAAAAGTCGACAATACAGCTGACACATGCCCAACAATAGGGTATCACGTGTCAGCCATATCCCCTATAAAATACTCTGTGGAAGTCGACTAGAGTTGTTTTTGTCAAGATGCCGCCACGGGAAGAGTTGTCTGAGTTCGAGAAAGGTGTGTTGCCGGATTGCATCTTTGCTAAGGTATCAATTAAGGAGATATCCCGTCTCAGTAACTGCTCAAAATCAACTGTAGCACGTGTTGTGTGTCGCTACAAAACTGAGGGACACTGTCAGAACAAACCCTGAAGTGGACGACCTACAGTTCTCACCAGCAGGGACCGGCGGGTGCTCGGCAGGGGAGATTCGAAGTAACCGTCCACGTCCATGGATAACATCGCTAATGAGTTTAGACAAGCCACAGGTGTGGCCGTTTCGACCAAGACTCTTCGTATCGAGGCCCATAAGTTAGGTTACACTGGACGTTCGGCGGCCCATAAGCCTTTGATTACAAAAACCAACAAGAAAGCGCGCCTTCGATGGGCCAAAGACCACCGTACTTGGACTCTGGATGACTGAAACGCGTCCCAATCAAAGTTTGATGGAGGAGGATTGATGGTATGGGCCTGTTTCTCCTGGTATGGGGGCTGACCCACTGGCGAAGGTTGATGGTGCGATGAATGCCGATAGATACTGTGATATTCTCGACAATCATGTCCTTCCTACCTTGTGGGCAACGTACAGTATGGATGATTGCTGGTATCAAGACGACAACGCAACATGCCCAAGTTGCGAGGAGGACTCTTGATTGGTATGGGAACAACAATGTTAGAAACGCATGGAGTGGCCGACGCAGAGCCCTGATCTTAACCCAATTGAACATCTCTGTGACGAGGTGGACCGTTGGTTGAGGACCTGCACCCCACTCCCAAAAGCAAAAGCCTGAACTATGGAATTTCCTGCTAAACATTTGGAATTAAATTCCCTCTTGCCACTATGGCTAATTTAGTGGAAAACATGCCCAGAAGGGTCATAGCTGTGATCGCAGCCAAAGGAGGCCCTACCCCTATTAATTTTAATAAATAAGGGTTTTATGTCGTTATAGTGTCGTGTCCCGTCACTTTTATTGTGTAATTTATTATGTCAGAAACATATAGATTTTCTCAAAAACTTAATTACTAAATGAATGCAACCTTCCATTTCAATTTCTTTCGCATTTGGGCAATGAAACCTAATGTACACTCATGTCCATAAATTAAGGATAATTCAGAATCACACAGAATTAAACTCTAAAATAAAAATTTCACCTGTAGAATTATCACACACAACTTGAAGAAATATGCAAATTACAGGAAACCACCCGATGGCGCGGATAGTACGTCACAATGACGAGAGTGTAAGAGAGGGGTATATAAGGAATGGTGGCAAGAAGTAAAATTGTTCACAAGCGCTTTTTAAAAGACTTTCAGTGCAATAACCGCATAAGTTATGGCACAAAGGAAGCATTGGATGATTTTTACGTGGTAGAATTATCGGACGACTGGAATGTGGACGTACATAGCAGGAAGTATCCGAGCGAACTTGGAAATGACCAGAGTGTCATCTGCAGGCTTTGGCAACGATTACAAGATGATGGTAATGGGAGTAGATGTTACAGCACAGGTCGCCCCGGAGTTACAACGCCGAATGATGAGGACCGGTATTTAGCAGTTACTGCAAAAGAAACAGACGGAGCACAGCATCAGACCTGTCTTGTCAGCTCTCTTCAGCTACCGGTACGACAGTTTCAAGGCAGAGACCGCCGTGTAAAAGAAACAGACGGAGCAGGGCACATCAGCTCTCTTTATATGCGACAGTTTCAAGGCAGCCTGTACAGATGTAGGTTCCAGTTACTCCCACAAAGCAACTCACTGTCGCCTGCGATTAACTGGGTAGAGAGCATGCATTGTAGACACACCGCAATGCGGTCTGGTGTGATGCTTTCCGATTTTCGTGGGTCCAGGTTTAGTTTGGTAGTCCTGATTCTCGCCCAGAGACTTTCATATATGGAGAGCTGGGTGTACACTACCACCAAGAGAACACAATTGAACGACACCGTTGATGCCCGGCGGTGCAGGATGACCTGGGTTTGGGGAGGAATTATTTGGTTCCAGAACAACCACCGACCTTGCATGTTCAGAATGTAACGATTTGACAGGCCACATCTATCGGGATGTCATTCTGGAACAATATGTGTACGTTTGTTTCTGGGCGCCATGGGTGCTGAATTTCTGTTTATGGATGACAACGCCCGTCCTCACCGTGCAAACATTATAGACGAATGCCTTCAATTGAGGATATCACCATGGATGGGCCAGCAAGGCTACTCCACACCGACTTGAACTAATAGAGCATGTCCGATACGTTAGCCAGTAAAATCGCAATTTTTATTAATTATGTCAAACATAGCATCTTTTGCTCTTTTTATCTTTTTGTTTAATAAATAGGCTTTTACAAATAAGTCAAATTTGTTTTGCTTCTGTATTCTTTCTTTGCCTGAACTTCATTATCCTTAATTTATGGACATGAGTGTATTAAACTACCATTGATGGCAAATAAAAAAAATTGCTGTATCATAATAACTTTTGATTTCTTTTTTTCTTCTGGAGACAGGGATCTACTTGGCTTAAAGTGGATGGATGCCGAACCACTACAAACATCCATGGCACCACCGGGACTCGAACCCGAAAACCTGTGGTACCAAGCGCCAGAACGCCAGCCATGGTTCTCTTCGCTTTTATATTCAAAATGTAGTATTTGAAAAACTTATTAATCGAATTTTTAATCGATAGCATACTTCTAGCTTATGTCCTTTTGGCATTTAATTTTTCTATTATTCCTGCCCAGACACCGAAAACGGAATTACTACACTACCTGACAGAAAATCCAGTGGAGCCGAAGATATCTCTTTTGCGCCATTGGACGCCAAGGCAACACGGGAAACAAAAATACCACCCCATCGAATTCCTAATGGAAACCACAACAGCGCGCTTTCTAACTTTTAAAATTGCTTTCATTCTTGAAGATATGCTTAGAAGCTCATGCAAGTCTGCTATAAACTTGTCTCTCATTTCAAACAGCCTTTAGTGATATCATGTTACTATTCCCCTGGTGCAGGAAAACCTACACCAGGTCCAAGGGACTCCGTCGCAAGCGATTGGTCCATGGCTAAGGGTAATATGCAGCTTCACTTTAACGAGGAACCACGAAGGCAGAAGACTGACTAAACCTCAAGACAACGTTCTACGATCATATTAGACCGTGACCTTGGTGAGCCAAGGTCGTCTGCCTACTGGCAGATTCGAAGTATGAGATATTTTCTATTTTTAAGAGATAAGGTGGTCAACTTTACGCCTAACGCTCTACTGTCATATTATTACTACTACTACTAATACTACTACAACATACATCAGTAGTTGCCCCTTTTTTTACACTTGGGAATGATGTGAGTTAGAAGAAGTCTGATTGGGTTGTGTGACACTATAAGGTTGTCAACTTTACGCCTAACGATCTACTGTCATACATTATTAATACTACTACAACATCACATCATTGTGCCTAGAGCTGAGTTGCCCTTTTACAGTTTGGGAATGATGTGAGTTAGAAGAAGTCTGATTGGGTTGTGTGACTCTATAAGGTTGTCAACTTTGTCTAATGATCTACTGTCATGTTATTGCTGTTACTACTAATACTTACAACATCACATCATTGTGCCTAGAGTGAGTTGCCCTTTACAGTTCGGGAATGATGTGAGTTAGAAGAAGTCTGATTGGGTTGTGTGACTCTCTACGTTCATATGAGACCAGGACCTACGACTTAAAGTGGACTCCGAACCACTACAAAAACAACCATGCCACCAGACGCCAACTAGAGTGCCAGCCACTCAGGCCCTGTGATAACATGATTATCCTTAGAAGGTTTGTATGAAAAACAAAAGATATATTAAATGTAGTGATTTAATCTCTAACTATTACTTCATATATATATCTATCTATCTATATATATATATTAAAAAAGACTAAACGACGATTTTCTAAAAGGAAAAAAATAAGTTGACCACTAAAAAAAGTATAAATCGTTGATGAAGATTTACTTTAATCACTTTTCACTCAGATTCACTAGCACTGTGGTGCTGGTGCTCGGTACCATAGGCTTCGGGTTCGTGTCCCGACGGTGCCTTGGATGTTTGTAGTGGTTTGGAATCCACTTTAAACCGTAGGTTTTTTTTTTTTGCCAGCTGCATAACAACAACAAAAAAAAAAAAGCTGTAACTGTAAAAAAGATTAATTGAACAGTGTAAAAATCTTCCATTAAAAATTATTAATCGAATTTTTTAATCGATAGGATACATCCAGTTTATCATGTCCTTTGGCATTTAATTTGGCTATTATTCGTACCTCGACACCGAAAACGGAATTACTACATCGCCTGATGGAAAAATCCAGTGGAGCCGAAGATATCTCTTTTTGCGCCACTGGAACGCCGAGGCAACACGGAAAACAAAATACCATCACATCGAATTCCTAATGGAAACCACCTCAGCGCTTCTAACTTTTTAAAATTGTGCTGCACAAAAATTTGTTTTGCCCCTTGCAACCTGAAGGTTTTTCATTTCCTGAGCAACAAGGAGACAGTGTGGGGTGGAGGGGGTGGTTGTTGTGTTTGGAGTCACCCTCCCCCTTTTTTCAATCGCACAATGGTCCGCGATAGAAAATAAGACGAAAATATGGCCTTCGAGGCCATACTTTAATGAGCTTGGGGCCGCGGGCCCCCAAAGGGCATTAGTTTGCATGAATTAGTCTCAGGCAATGAGGTGCAGCTCTTAGCCAATAAGAACCATGCGCCTGGCGAAGAAAAAATAATGGGGGCCGTTGACAAATGAAAGGAGTTTTATGTTTGGCGTTCGAAGCTTGGGAAATAAGTATTAAAGTAAAAAAAAAAAAAAATTATAATTTAGCTCCAAAAGTTATTTTTTATTTATATGCAAAATAAACTCAAGGGGCTATATCAAACCCGCTATTTATTGATTTAATACATTTTAGAAACTCTCACCAAATATAATTTTTTTTCTCCTTCAGATAGGAAAGATTGAAAAATGATAGAAAGATGTTTATTTTTCAACCTTCCTGCCTATTTTTAGTTTTTCAATCTTTTCATCATCTATGCATATATAAATATCAGTTTTTTGGACTTTTTAGTATAAGAATAACACTTATTTTATATGTAGACAGAAGGATCTTCTTAGAAATAATTTTAAAAGGATTTATCTCATACCGATCTCAGGTTCTAAAGATTTCAAGTCGTAATATTGTAATAATTGTCATTATTTCAAACTACTCATTTAAAAGAGTACAGTTTTATTTATAAATAAAGCAAATATCTTCTACCTTTCCAAAATACTATCAACACTGAAAGGTATGGAATGTAAATTTGGAACTGACACCTTTAGATGTTAATTTAAAGATTGGTTTGGTTTGACGCTCTGTTGTCCTTTTGTGCATACGAGGGTTAAGCAGACCAGGACCTACAGTTTAAAATGGATTCCGAACCACTCCCAAAACATCCATGCCACCAGCAGTATTCGAATTTGAAGCCTATGGTACCAAAGGCCAGGCGCTAGCCGATTGGCCATCAGAACGCGTAAATTTGAAGAAGTAGCATTGACAGATTGCTTGTCATGCAATCCTCAAAAGGAAAATAAACCTATGCATAAGAAAAGTTGGGAGAATACATACATCTCGAGTTCCCTTTAAATAAAGACTATAAACATCGTAATTGTAATTTACTTGAAGATGAAACCAAATATTTTAAAGCATCCATCTCTACAAAAATAAACTACATTTAATATAAGCATCATTTTTCAGCAGCCAAAAGTGATTTTTTTTTTTTCAGTGAATCATCCATATTATTGACTTCGTACATTCACTGATACTAGTAAAGGAGGTCAATGTGTAACCATTCTCAAAATTTGACACGTGTTTCATATGCATTGTAATGTTTTTGTATAGAACAAATATTTTCCTCTCTCTTTATATATATATATATTATATACTAGCAGAATCTGGCATACATTGTCCTGCCAAAAAATGCACTATAGAAAATCACATATCACGAATATATTCTCCACGTTCCAATATATGTGCATACTAATTTTCATGAATACAGTATTATTTAAATAGCATATAAGATGAAATGCTGCAGCACCATCTGGTGGCAAATAAGTAACAAAGTAGATACCATACTCGAATACATGTTATTGCCCATTTTCAAAGCGATTGGTTGAACGGTATAGAAGTTGATATACTCAAGCACCTCTGGGCAATTTACAATAACAGGATAGTATAAATCATTCTGCATGTTTTGTCAAACACACACACAAAATTTCATCAAAATCGGTCCAGCAGTTTAGAAGGAGTTCAGTGACAAAACACCAAACACATGTACGGAAGTATATATATATATATATATATATATATATATATATATATATATATATATATATATATATATATATATGATATATATTGAGAATCAAGCATGATCATATTTCTGTGATAATCTAATATATGAAAAGAAATAGCTTTTGTAAGTATAAAATTTCTCACATTAGGTAATCGTGATTGCTGGATATTTGGTGGAATTGGTGAGATTTTATATTAATCAAAGTGCATCAACAAGGTGTACTTCTGTGTTATGCACAGCATCGAAAAGGGTTTGGTTTGTCGCTCTACGGTCTCTTTTTACACATTTTAAACTAATTAAACCGATAGCTACTGCTTAATGTGGATTCTGAACCACTTACAAACATCCATGCTACGACAGGATTCGAACCTGAAGTCTGTGGTACCAAAAGGCCAGAGCGCTAGCCAATTGGTTATCAAGTTATGCAGTGAAAAACGGACAAGCTACATTTTCAGATGGACTCAAGGAAAACGATCTTAAATTTTTAGAATATATGGGTTCAAGGAAAACGATCTTAAATTTTTAGAATATATGATAATTCAAAAGATATACGCCAAACAGGTAGCCAAGTTTCATCCAAAGTAGCCAATGAGTTTATTATTTTTTAAGGTAGTGTTTATAGCATACATTACCAATGGAAATCATAGTATTGCAATTATTTAATGCCATATAATAGTTGAAATATATGAAGTTATAGTTGAAATTTATGACTATCATGTGGCGCCATTGGTTCACGATTAAAACTAGGTTGTCTTGATATATTATCAAGAGAATTGCATATAATCAAGTAGAAATAATTAAACAAAGTAAAATAATCTAAAGGTATATAAATAATATTGTTTACAAGTCATTCCAGTCAAAGGCTTTGCTCAGTTGATATTTTAATCAAATATAGCATAAAAACTGTTCAGTAAGATTTTTCGGTCTTACCTTCGGAATCTATAATCTCAATTGATTAATTGAATTGGTTAATAAGGCATTAGTCCGTTAAAAGAGAGAAAATTGGAAATTTAAATCAATAAATAACTATCGCAGAACTGCCTTAAAACTGCATTTTGGAGATTCATAGCCAAATCTTCGAAAAAAATCAAGAGTTTTTGTAAATGAAGCAATTTCGACTTTGGCAACAAGTCTTGCTTTGCCACAACTGCTTACACAGATGAATATCTATATGGTACTACTCTTTCAACTTTTGTCACATACTGGAGAAAAGTATTAGTCTTTATTACTTCAGTATATTTTAACAATCTTCTTTAATCGTGTATTTTTGCTTTTAATTACTTTCAAAAGCATTCATTTCAAGAAATAAAACTATGAGTATGAGTGTTTGCTTAGGTAAATTTCAATATTCTTAAGTAATGCTCAGAAATGCAAATAGTTTTCAAACTCAGACTTGGTTTGTTAAATGTAAAATATGCTACGGACTATAGAACTTATTGGATGTAAAGTCTGTTACTATAAATAAGCGTGGTAAAACTTCCCTAGAGACACCCAGGAAAGCCTTAACCAAGTTGAATCATTGCACTGCAATGCTAATTTGTTTATTAAGTTCAAAGAGGGTATCTAAAGTGCTAACGTATTGTTTCTTCGATATGAAACTTTTGAATATAGACTGTATAATGTATGGGTGTCATGCTGGTAATAATCCTTATATGATACAAAATAATTACAATAATTGGCAACATGCTTCATTGTGGTAGGACTGATTCCTCATTTTCACTTTGATGGAACAGATTTGTTGCCAATTTTCTTTAAGAAACCATTTAGGAAGACTAATTCTTTTTACATCCATATCCATACAACATGTTGGATACTATAAATCCTTTAATAAGGATCCGCCATTCCCTCAAAAAGCTATAACCTTGAACTCAAAATTAATGGAACCTATTTTCAAGGATGGGTTGATCCTTAAGTTGGACTTTGGACTTTGCACGGGATTTTTTTTTAATTTATTTATTTATTTATTTTGCCTGTTAGATTTTGGAACCGATAATTGGAGAGGGAGAAAGAGAAAAGGGTGTGTGTGAAGTCGAGTGAACTGTACCAATCAGTACGGAGGGAACAAACAGTAGTGTTAAGAGTTCCAGGCAGTATGGAGAATACAACAGTCGAGTGAAGAGATTGAGTGGGAAAGACCCTTTAAACGAACTGGCTTTTAAGATGATTTTGTAAATACTTGTTATATAATTTTGTTTCGTGTGTTATGTGTTGCAGTTGTGCAGTGCTATCTTAGCAAATTTTAATAAATATGACAGTTAAAAGTCTCTTATTATTTGAAGAAATAATTCATTTCTACCCTAAAACAACACTGAGTCAAGACCATACGCCTGACCGGCCCAAACTTTTACTCCTTTAGTACAGAAGTTTTGACTTCTGGCGAATAAAAAAAACCTCTTTTTTTTTTTTTGTTGATGGTGTATTGCAGTAGCCCTTATTGTGAGCCTAAATGGCCAAGTGTCTAGTGCTCTGGCGCTGGGCCACACGTTTCATGTTCGAGTCCCAGCGGTACCATGCAGTGGTTTAAAATGCACTTTAAGCCATAGGCCCCGGTCTATATAGGGCCTGTAGAGCGTCCCAGAGCTCAATCAGACTACTCACCCACATCATTCCCAAACTGTAAAAAGGGCAACTCAGCTTTAGGCATGTGGCGTGGTGAAGTAGTAGTAGCCCCTATTCGTGCATTCACGATAACATTAATTTGTTACAATTGATAAATATCAGTTGTCTGAAAAGTTTAGTTTGGTGTTTGTCGCTCTACGGTCATTTTGTGCACACTTTGGGCTAATTAGACCGGGACATACAATTTAACGTGAATTCTGAACCACTAATGAACATCCATGCCACAGCCAGGATTCGAACCTTAAGCCTGCGGTACCGAAGGCCAGAGTGCTAGCTAATTGGCCATCTGGCCGCTTTGTCTGGAAATAGTATACAGGATAAGAACATGTGCGACACAAATGATCTTTCAGATCGAGAAACTTCGGAATCCACTTAAAACCGTAGGTCCCGGTCTCCTATGATCGTAGAGCGTCACAAACCCAATCAGTCTTCTTCCTCACATCATTCAAAACTGTAAAAAGGTGCAACTCAGATTTAGGCACAGTGATGTGGTGTAGTAGTAGTAATAATCCTGTCGGTGGCATGGATGTTTGTTTGTTGTTTGGAATCTACGTAAAACTGCAGCCCCCGGTCTAATTAGCCTATAGTTTGCAAAAATGACTGAAGTGCCAAACAAAACCTTTAGTACAGAAGTTTTACTTTTGGCAGGAAAAAAAACCCTTTTTTTTTTTTGCTTATGGTATATTACAATAGCCCCCAATAGTGCATTCGTGATAACATTAAATTTCCAAATTCACAAATTTGAGTTGTGTCTGAAAAAAATATACAGTATAAAAAATTTCAAACATAAATGATCTTCCAGATCGCAAAACCCCCTAAAAATCCTTTTAATAATATTTCTCAGCTTATAGGTCACAATCCCTAAAATCCCCTTGATCCGAGGACCGACAAACTCCCCTTTCCGATTTTAGTCGTCCACCCCTCGGAGGAGGTGTACCGCGAAAGGCGTTTTCAGCGGCTTCGACATCCGAGTCGAGGTCCCCGGGACCACCCCCCAGGAACGCAGTCCTGCAACGACCCACAAGAAAAGGAGGAAAATGCAAAATGAGCTCCCGGGGCCCCCCGGGATTCTTTCCGGAGGATTAAAGGGCGGAATGGATGAAGGCCAAAGAAAACAGGAGAAGGGGCCTATGCAAATGAAAGCACTCCCCCGCGACGCCGTGCAGCATGAAAGATTTATGTAGAGTAGGGAAGATGGAATCGATTCTTTCTTGCCCGGAGAACTCTTCTTCTCTGTGGTATTAAAAGGGGCTTAGTTTCTTCTTACACGCTCTTCTTCTTCTTCTTTCGACCTGGAAGAAGGTTTTATACCTCCCCCTTCCACGCCCCTTTCTTCTTCTTGGAGATGGAGAATCAATGAGATTGGGATGAAGGATGCTTAAGGTACGATTGGAATAGGTAAGGATGAACTTGAATTCGATTATGGATTCTAATGTCTTATTTTGTTTTTGTGGATTTTTTTTTTTTTACTCATCTCTTTCTAGGAATGACAAAATTATCAGTGGGATGTATATCAATGAAATCTATGCTATGGTGGCACAGAAATAATTATGTGGTTGTGCGATATTGGGAAAAGACAAAATTTTAATCTAAATATTTTTTTAATATGTAGAAGGTAGTACTGTGATTATGATACCAATAGCAATGAACTGAAGTAAATTAATGCATTGAGTACAGGATGAAGCGGGACCAACATTTTGATGATGACTGGAAAATTGAAGCAACTTTAACTATACATCATACTTTTTATAATTTATTAAAAATTAATGGGATCATTTTCCTCATAAATCTAAATACTATTTAACCGGAGCATTTTCATTATAAACCTAAACTTTATTATTAACGAAACCATTTTCATTATAAACCTTACTACTAACGAGACAACTTTCATTATAAACCTTACTACTAACGAGACAACTTTCATTATAAACCTTACTACTAACGAGACAACTTTCTTTATAAACCTTACTAATAACGAGACAACTTTCTTTATAAACCTTACTACTAACGTGACAACTTTCTTTATAAACCTTACTACTAACGAGACAACTTTCATTATAAACCTTACTACTAACGAGACAACTTTCTTTATAAACCTTACTAATAACGAGACAACTTTCTTTATAAACCTACTACTAACGAGACAACTTTCTTTATAAACCTTACTAATAACGAGACAACTTTCTTTATAAACCTTACTAATAACGAGACAACTTTTCTTTATAAACTTTCATTATAAACTACTACTAACGAGACAACTTTCTTTATAAACCTTACTACTAACGAGACAACTTTCTTTATAAACCTTTATAAACAACTTTCTTTATAAAACTTACTACTAACGAGACAACTTTCTTTATAAACCTTACTAATAACGAGACAACTTTCTTTATAAACCTTACTACTAACGTGACAACTTTCTTTATAAACCTTACTACTAACGAGACAACTTTCATTATAAACCTTACTACTAACGAGACAACTTTCTTTATAAACCTTACTAATAACGACAACTTTCTTTATAAACCTTACTACTAACGAGACAACTTTCTTTATAAACCTTACTAATAACGAGACAACTTTCTTTATAAACCTTACTAATAACGAGACAACTTTCTTTATAAACCTTACTACTAACGTGACAACTTTCTTTATAAACCTTACTAATAACGAGACCACTTTAGTTTCATTATAAACCTTACTATTAACGAGACCACTTTAGTTTCATTATAAACTTTACTATTAACGTGACCTTATTATTGCCTGGAGAGATTATGTGGTATTAAAAGGGGCTTATTTTCTTCTTACACGTTCTTCTTCTTCTTCAATCTGGAAGAGGTTTTTATACCCCTTCCTCACCCACTTCGACTTCGAGATGGATAGTCAATGAGATTGGGGTGAAGGATGCTTAAGGCAATACGATTGGAAAAGGTATGGTGAACTTGAATTCGATTATGGATTCTAATGCCTTATTTTGTTTTTTTGTATGTCTTGTGTTTTTTATTTATTTCTTTTTACTCCTTTCTATCCAAGAATGCCAAAATTATCAGTGGGATGCATATTAATGAAATCTACTTTATGGTGGCACAGAAATAATTACATGGATGTATAGTATTGGGAAAAGTAAATATATGAACCTAAATCCTTTTTTTTTTTTTTTTTATATGTGAAAGGTAGTATGATTATGATACCAGTAACAATGTAATGAAATAAATTAGTGCATCGAGTACAGGATGATGCGGGACCAACATTTTGATGTATAGTTAAGGTTGCTTCATTTTGTCAGTCAAGTCTCCAGGCTTTTATAATCTATTGAAAATTAACAGGATCAATTTCATTATATAAGTAAATCTTGGGATCACTTTCATTAAAAACCTAAACCTTACTATAACGGGATCGTTTTCAATATAAACCTTTAAAATTAACGGGATCGTTTTCATTAAAAACCTAAACCTTATAGTTACGGGGTCACTTTCTTTATAAACTTTACTATTCATGGGATCATTTTCATTATAAACCTAAACCTTACTATTTAACGGGATCGTTTTCATTAAAAACCTAAACCTTACAGTTACGGGGTCACTTTCTTTATAAACTTTACTATTCATGGGATCATTTTCATTATAAACCTAAACCTTACTATTTAACGGGATCATTTTCATTACAAACCTAAACCTTACAGTTACGGGGTCACTTTCTTTATAAACTTTACTATTCATGGGATCATTTTCATTATAAACCTAAACCTTACTATTTAACGGGATCATTTTCATTATAAACCTAAACCTTACTATTTAACGGGATCATTTTCATTATAAACCTAAACCTTACTATTTAACGGGATCATTTTCGACTTTTATCCTCAGGAGATAAAGGGACGAGGGGTAAAGTGAATCCAACTGTTCATGTCTGAAAATCCAAAAAGTTATCCATCCTGCCTATCGGACAATTTTCTTCATAATTACTTAAGTTTTTATTTTTAATTAAATTAAATAAACTATTTATTTTGTAAAAATTAAGTTTCACTTTCACTCATATTAAAATATTACAAAATATTTCTCTCTTCCAATACAATCTTGTGCCCTTTCTATAAACTGACTGATGGTATTCCAAAAATTTGGTAATCTGCATTAACTCTGTAAAGCTTCATATTTTTTAAAAATATTTCCAAGATGTTATCTAGTCAAGCATGTCACATTTACAGTATAAATAATGCAAGTTTAAAAACATTAGATGATGTGCTTTTAGGACACTATGTTGGGAAAAAAAAAATATTACATCCCTCCTTTTTCCCCCTTATAACGCATTCAATTCATGCACCATATTCCTGTGATGTGATTAATTATTCACCCACGGTGACAGCTTGATTTATAAAAGCGCAAAACAGCATTCAACTGCTCGTTCTTCCTGAAAACATCTGCTTTCACTTCTAACTTGTTGCTTTGCTTTTATTTTTGACACCTGTCAGCATTTCCTCTGTTTCAACACGTAAAAATTACCACGGATAAAGAGAAAAAAACAGTAAGTTATAACATCATTGCATTCGAAATAAAAATATTTACATGATACGTTTTAAAAATAAAATGCAATCGTTCAAAATTGAGGTTGTATGATACGTATTCTAGAATCAGTAATTTAATTCATTTGCAGAACATGTAGATAAAACATTATTAAAAACATTAACATTAAATATTTAATGATCATGCATGAATTAACATAGTTTTTAAATTTTGAAAAAACAGTACGATGCTACAAAAGCATTGTATTTGAAATAAAAATATTGACATTAGGTTTTAAAAATAAAATGGGATAAAAAAAAAAAATAATTCGTTCGAAAAATATTAAATAAAATAATAATTCGAAAAATAAATAATTCGTTCAAAATTGGGACTGTATGATACGTATTCTAAAATCAGTAACTTAATTCATTTGCAGGATATGTAGATAATTCATACATGGTGATTAAATATTTACATGTTTTAACATAATTAATTTTGAAATAAAAATTTAAAACTATACATTCGTTCAAAATTGGGACTATTCGTATGATACATATTCTAGAATCAGTAACTTAATTCATTTGAAGGCATTTCATGCATGTTCATTATTTACATGTTTTAACATAGTTTTTAAATTTTGAAGAAACAGTACGATGCAACAGCCATTGCATTTGAAATAAAAATATTTACATGATAGGTTTTAAAAAAATAAAATGCATTCGTTCAAAATTGGGGTCGTATGATACGTATTATAGAATCAGTAACTTAATTCATTTGAAGGACATGTAAATAATGAACATGCAGGATTTATCTACATGTTTTAACATAGTTTTTAAATTTTGAAGAAACAGTACGATGCAACAGCCATTGCATTTGAAATAAAAATATTTACATGATAAGTTTTAAAAAATAAAATGCATTCGTTAAAAAAATTGGGGTCGTATGATACGTATTCTAGAATCAGTAACTTAATTCATTTGAAGGACATGTAAATAATGAACATGCAGGATTTATCTACATGTTTTAACATAGTTTTCAAATTTTGAAGAAACAGTACGATGCAACGGCCATTGCATTTGAAATAAAAAATATTTACATGATAGGTTTTAAAAAATAAAATGCATTCGCTTAAAATTGGGGTCGTATGATACGTATTCTAGAATCAGTAACTTAATTCATTTGCAGTTGATAACACATATGCATCTTCATTAAATAATTACACGTTTTAACATAATCAATTTTGAAATAAAAATTTAAAAACTTTGTTAAAACATCTCCCGAATTCCTTTTCTACATGATAGGTTTTCAAAATAAAATGCATTCATTCAAAATTGGGGCCATTAGTATGATACGTATTCTATAATCAGTAATTTAATTCATTTGCAGGACATGTAGATAATTCATACATGATCATTAAATATTTACATACTTTAACATAGTTTTATTTTATATGAAATTTTTCTTGAACAGTTTTTTAATACTAGTTATATACTGTTATTCTGCTAATTATATACCCATGATAAACTTAAATATTTAATTCAAATATCAATTATTAATGCCATACCCCTTGCTGTCACGGTTGTGCTTCAAAAGACAGATCTTAAATGCAAATGTCCCTTTTACGAAATATTAAAGAACGTTTCCTAAATTCCATATCTCTTGCTGGCAGAGCTATGCTACAAAAAACAAATCTTAAAAGCCACATTCCTTCTTGGAAAAATTACAGTAACCGGATGTTAAACATACCATGGTGATTTAAGAATAATGAATGCTGATTTAGGGTACTTGCGTATTAACGGTACATTGGCGACAGACTTGGCGGTTTTAAGTGTCGCCAATCTAACAGCTACTAAGGTTACCAAACCAATAGAATAGATTGGTGCCACTTAAAAACCGCCAAATCTGTAGCTGCGGTTGGCGCGTGTGTTCTTTATTGGCTCAACTGTCGCCAAGGTACCGTTAATACGTAAGTACCTGATTTAGTTATATAGAACGAGTATGAAACAACATATTCTCTTATGGATATAAATATGTTAAAAAGATCTTAATTGTTATATATGTTGTAAGTTATATAACAAATGGTTATTAAATGCCATACCCCTTAAAAATAAAATGCATTCGTTTCGTGCCTTGCTGGCACGCCTATGCTTCAAAAAGAGATCTTAAATGGCATGTCTCTGGTACGAAAAATTAAAGAACAGATCCTAAAATCCATATTTGGTGATACATCTACGCTACAGAAACAAATCTTAAAGCCACATACCTTGTTGGAAAAGTTATAGACCGAATAGTAAATTTATATCCTTTGTTGACAGGCATATCTTATAATACAAAGAAGGGATCGTAAACGTCATATTCTTTGTAGGCAAGGAATGCTGCAAAAAACGGAAATAGGATTCGGTACATTAAGGGTGTACATAAAATGATTGTGAGGTCCTGATGCCTGAGTGACTAGCCCCTGGCGCTCGGTGCCCAAATGTTAGAGTGCGGCGGTGTCATGGATGTTTGTAGTAATTCAGAATCCACTTTAAACCGTTAGGTCCCGGTCTAACCCACCATAGAGAGAGTAGAGCTGACAGCCTAAGCCCTTAAAAAGTTGAACACGGTTCATGTTTCGGAATCTGCCAGTTTAGTCAGACGGCGGTGATGGATGTTTGACCCACCATGGGGCTATTATGAAAATGAAGTATTATTGCAGATTGTTTAAAAATAATTTGAAATCTTCTCAATCAAAAATATTGTTAATTATATGTTTCTATCTTCAGTACTTACATTTTTTTTCGAAACAAAACATTATAACCCTCTTGTAATTGTAAAACGAAACTCATTTTTTTCACCCGAATAGTTTTATATGTGTGGTCAATGACAAAAAAAAATTTGATAAATTCATTTATTTTAAATTGTAAATCTCTAATTATATCCATATTATCCTCATCATAAATATCTTGAATTCAAATCGTGGTTAAAGATGGCGATTGGATGTACCTTTTCCCATCTTTTAGACTAAATCATTGGTGATCAGTGAGTGATATTAAATTTTCTGGATAGCGTTCTTAAAAAGAATCTTGCATTAGTGAAGAATGAGGAAATATTAACAAGAGATTAAAAAGATCGGAATCTTTTCACTCCGAAATAATGATACCCCCGAGTGAAAACCTTGCCAGAAAGATTTCAGTTCTGTTTTTATTTTTAAAAAAAGGTCTTGTTCATTTAAATAGAGATGATGCTTTAAAAAATAAAAATAACTAGATATTGCAAAGAGGAATCACAAATCAGCGGAAAAGCAAATTATTACAGGATGTGATTTTATTTTACTTGTTGGGGAAAAAAAGATTCATTAGTGTTTCCGTTTGCTACAGGGCAAACTAACCTGAGTAATTGATATTAGTGTGATGATTTGTTGATCAAGAAAATTTTAAAGAGAATCTTTTACATGAGAAAAACAAACGGAAATGTTGCGAATGTTGTTATCTGTGGTGTTTTGATAATTATTAATTCAAAGCTAATTTGCTTTGAAAAATTTGATATCAGAATGATAGGCAAATTTTAACACCAATTAAGTGAACATTTGATCATTTTAAGTTTTTGCGTCCTGATATTTTCTTATCCTGTGGATTTTTAAATTAATCACAGGCTACTTGTAATCATAGATAAGAACTTCACATAAAAATACTGTGTGGTTAGCCATCTTTTTTACCCCTTTTCGAGTCCAGTAGGTAAGATCTACCTGTTTATGGATATATCGTGCTAATTTACAATTTGGAATGAATATGCCCGAAGAGGGATGTCTGATTGGTTCGTCCTCTTTTTAAACCTTTTCGAGTCCAGTAGGTAGTATCTGCTATTTTATGGATATATCGTGCTTATTTACAGTTACAACTATCATTATTTGATAAATTCATTTATTTTAAATTGTAAATCTCTTAATGATATCCACATGGTCATCATAAGGTAAATGAATTCAAACTGGGGTTCAAGATGGCGATTGGATGTATGCATGTATTGGATGTTTTTATTTAAAAAAAGAACCTGTTCATTTAAATAGAGAAGCCTCTTTTAAAAAATTAAAAATACCTAGATCTGGAAAGTGATTCACAAATCAGCGAAAAAGCAAATTATTGCAGGATGCGATTTTATTTTTACTTGTTGGGAAAAAAAAGAGTTCTTGATTCATTAGTATTTCCGTTTGCTACAGGGCAAACTAACCTGAGTAATTGATATTAGTGTGAAGATTTGTTGATAAAGAAAATTTTAAAGAGAATCTTTTACATGAGAAAAAACAAACGGAAATGTTGTGAATGTTGTTATCTTTGGTATTTTAATTATTACTAATTCAAAGCTACGTAATTTGCTTTGAAAAGTTTCAGAAGTAATGATATCACAGAGATAAATATTAATTAAATTAAAATTGCTTAACATTTTAAGTTTTTTTATCCTGATATTTTGATATCCTGTGAATTTTTAAATTAATCACATGTTATTTCTAATGATAGATAAGATCTTCACATAAAAATACTCATATTGCACTGAATCAAAAAAAAAAAAAAAACGTGTTGCAAAAAATAAAATTTGTGATATAATATTAAAAATAAATATTATGATCTTATAGTCAATGAAATATTGTGATATATATAAATAAATATCTATATATCTTATATATCATATATATAATATAGACTATATATATATATATATATATATAGACATCTATAATATAGTCAATAAAATAATGGTCATAATATACACTCAAGAGGCAAAACATTATGACCACCTGTCAATAACGATTTTGGCGCGCAACACAGCTTCAATTTCTTAATACCACCACTTAATACCAGTTAAATGCCACTTCCACCTGATCACGTGCCTTCTACGTCATCCAGGCGAGTTCATTGCAAAATGTAGGGGTGGTCATAATGTTTTGGCTCTTGAGTGTATATATAGTCCAGAAACTATTATGCTTCAGAATGTACACTTGAGACTTTAAGTCAATTTTCTGATTCAATTTCTTACAAATTGATTCTTAATATTATTTTATTTATAGCTGAAATGCTAACTACTGAAAATATTTTTATTCATATCAATTTAAATGCTAAGTGTTAGAAACATAATGAATATAAATTATTTAAACGAGGTAATATTTTTATACTGAACGTATCTTTAATTTGCATACAAAGTTTATAAGCGAAAGTCAGTAATTGCTAATATTTGAACTTAATAGCGTTGTTAACGCGTCTGGTATTCATTCGTGAAAATTTGTGGACCAATAGACATGACGAAAATAAAATTTTCATAACTCGAACGTGAAGAACGTGAACGAATACATAAAAAAAATATTATATTTTAGATGGTAAACGGACAGAACGCCATAATCCACATTCTTAAAAGCAACCAGAATATTTTGAAAGATTCTAGTTATAAATATGCATGACTTTTGAGCGATTCCTTAAAGATCTTTTAATGTATTCTAACGAAAGCGAATTCCAGGAACTTCGTTTGCTTTTTAAATTTTGCCCTCTTTCTTTTTTTAAAGAGCACTTCTGTTCTTCTGTTCGCCATTTTGTTCTTCCAATTTTTGTGTGGCGTGACATTGGCAGGGTGCCGTTCTTGCACTTTGTACGTCTTTTAAAGAGAAAACGGAATGACTTAAACAAGCTGCGAAATAATTTTCCAATTATCACTGTCACGAATAAAAATGATTCAAGTTCTTTCAACTTTGACACTCGTTCAAGAAACGGCGGGGAAAAAAATTACCGCCATTTTGTTTTTATTGTTATTCTTTTTTTTTTTTTTAAGAACTTCTTTCTTCTTCCGACTCGGAACTGTTGCCACTCAAAAACGAATTTACAATTTTAGGAATTGGAGTGGTGTTTAGGGTTTCTTGTGTTCTTCTTGTTAAAAAAGAGTTTTATTTATTTTTCTTTCTTTCCCCTATTGTGTTCTTAAAAGCATATCGAGTTATTATGGCAGTGTTCGGTAAAGTTTGAACAGGTTTTATAATTCACGGAATACCAATAGCATAATGGGTAACGTTGAGCAAAAAATTGACTGCAATTTAAAGAAAAGAGATACTACAAAAAATTTGAAGCCGCTTTCTGTTATATTTAAGTGTTTAAAGGTCGAAGCACTTATGGAAGATCATTCATATTCATGCTTAGCCTTTTAAAATAATGATTAATAATTATATATTTGCATGCATTGTAGAAATTTAAAAATTGGGTATCGTTAAAGTATTTTAAAATTATAATCGCATTCGAGTTTACTAACAGGAAATGAAGTAAAATTGTAAATAAAAAAAGTCTGAAATTCAGTGCTTTTAGAATTTTTACATCAAACGGCAATATAATTAAAAATTTTTACACTATATTAAACTGTTAAATTTTGGCTTTCAACTCAGGTTATAAAAGTATGTCATTCAATGCAAAAAATTATTAAAAGAAGTATTAGAATACATACCAAACATATTTATGAAATAATAAATTTCATTAAAGAAAAACGGGCAAAAATTTTAAAATTAAATCCCCACATTAAAATATACTACCCCATTAGGCATAAATTTGCCATCCTACATATAAATGCCATCCCCATATAAATGTAATAAATGACCCCAACATAAATTTGCCATTCAGTATAAATTTACCTTCCTAGATATAAATATACCGCATTAAGTATAAATTTATCATAGATATAAATATATCGCATTAAGTATAGATTTACCATCCTAGATGTACCGCATTAAATATAAATTTAGCATCCTAGATATAAATATATCGCATCAGGTATAAATTTACGGCTAACTTATTAGGTATATATTTACTGATAAGAAGAAGGTGCAAACTCCCATATCTTTGGGGAATTAGTTCCAAATATGTAATGGCACAATATAGATGAAGCAAAATAGAGTTCGATATGAATAACATGGAATCCTATATGCCGTTAATTGCCGAATGGTTTAGAGAAACTAACGTTTTGCAAACAATAACATATTTTTCAAATGTTACGGTTTACTATCATGCGTAGAATAAGACTATCATCATGTCTTTCTGTTGGGTAATTGAGTCGCAGGTCATTAGCCATCGAGTAAAAAATCCGCCGCTTTTCACGATAGCAATTAGAAACTATCATAACAAATTCGGCTTAATTTCCCGGACATTTGATAAATCAAACACACGAACCGCTTAGAAAGTTATCGGCGTATTTAATTATTCCCCAATCCATCAAGATTATAGATTGTTCTGTCTCATTACTGTGACTCGAATCATATTGGAATGGTCATATGAATACTAACTCGTTCAAACTGAATCAATTATCATGAACCCCTTACTGGACACAATTCTAAATAAGAAAGACTTAAGGATACAATTTTAATAATATCTACAAATCTTTGTATAAATATATCTATTTAGGTATACATCTACCAAAGCACGTATAAATATACCTATTTAGGTATAAATTTACCATCCCACATAACATAAAACACTAGGTATAAATTTACCATCCAACATATAAACATACCCCATTAGGTATACATTTACCATCCAACATATAAACATACCCCATTAGGTATACATTTACCATACCACATATAAACATACCCCATTAGGTATAAATTTACCACACCACATATAAACATACCCCATTAGGTATAAATTTACCACCACATATAAACATACCACATATAAACATACCTCATTAGGTATAAATTTACCATACCAAATTAGCTACAAATTTGACATACTAGGTAAACACACTCGTTTTATACATTTATTACTACATATAAAATGCCTCTCTAGGTATAAATTTAAGGCTAAATTATTAGGTATAAATTTACAGATGAGAAGAAAGTGCCAACTCCCATATCTTTGGGGGAATTAGTTCCAAATTTCTCTATCTTGCTGCATCCATATTGTGTAATTACATGACACAATATGGATGCAGCAAAATAGAGTTCAATTTGTATAACATGGAATCTGCTACCTATAATATATGCCGTTAAATGTCTAATGGTTTAGAGAGACTAACGCTTTGCAAACAATAACAATATATTCTTGAAATGTTGCAATTTACTATCATACGTAGAATACCACTATCATCATTTCTTTCTTTTGGGTAATTGAGTATCAGGTCATTAGCCATCGAGTAACAAATCCGCCGCTTTTCCCGATAGCAATTAGAAACTATCATAACAAATTCGGCTTAATTTCCCGGACAGTTGATAAATCAAACACACGAAACGCTTAGAAAGTTATCGGCGGTGTATTTAATTATTCCTCAATCCATCAAGATTAAAAATTGTTCTGTCTCATTACTGTGACTCGAATCATATTGGAATGGTCACATGAATACTAACCCGTTCAAACCGAATCAATTATCATGAACACAATTCTAAATAAGACGATTGCAACTTTCTTATTGTCCAGCTAATTAATTTAACTATCATGCTCAAATAATAATAAAGCAATGACACCACGATAATTATAACTGATAAAAAACGGAATGCGATAAATCTTCTTTCAGAATAGCTGTTCAAAAGCGGTAAGCCTACGCAAGAGATCTGTTTGTTTGGTTTTTTATTCTTCGCCAAAAACACATCGCCATTTTGCCCTTGGCGATTCGCACGCATCTAAAAGCTAAAACTTGTGAACAGTGACTTTAAAATGAAAAGATATTAATTGACATCATTATGGTCTCATATGTCATTCTTGGATTTATTAAAAACATAAGAAGATAGAAAGAAAGAAAATAAAAAACTAAACACTTCTCTGATTAGAAAGAGCACAGAATCAGAATACTGTCATAGGATAGCGTGATTAAATACCAAAACTCACGCAAAGAAGTTCTTAAAAAAAAAAAAAAAAATGGTCTTCTTTTTGCGATATATCGTCGCGCTGTTTTCATAGCTTTTTATGACGTCACATAATTAAAACCTGCTCGTGTTCGCGAGATAACATTGTTGTAGATAAAGTTCTGGAGTTATTTTTTGTTGAGCGGACAACATACATTTTTAAAAGCATGAGCTTGTATATATCTTTTGGATGTTTTATTGGATATTTTATTCAAGATGTCACGTTTTTTTCTTTCTCATTTGATGCAATTGACCTCTTATCTTTTGGAGAATCAATTTTGTAAGCCTTCTAGTTGGTGAAAAGCATCAAGCAAAAATAAAGCTAGTTTTTTTTTTTCTTCTGTGTGTGTATATGAAAGAAATTCAATTCCTTTTGATAAGCAATTTACAAACATCTTTTTGATTGTGATATTGAAGTTTTAAAAATTTACATATCTATTCATAAATGTATGGCGATTACAAGAATAAAAAAAAAAAAAACTGGTATATTTTACTCTTGCGTGACATTTTATGGAAATTCAATCCGCTTTTCATGTTAATTTTTAAAAATTAATTGATAGTTACTCGGATTAGTATAATAACTATTCTCTGAATACGAAAACATTGCCGCCATGACATAATTATATTATAATGGCTGTCAAATCCTTTCATGTTAATTAAAATTAAGTTATTTGAAGTATTATACAAATAAAACAAGTTCAGCTGATATGATATATATTAAATATAATTGTATAAAATCATAAAATGTCCAATTTAAAGGTTTTCATGATGTTATAAACATAATTTAAAAATTATTTTGAAGTAGTAAATTCTACTTCCTGGAACCTGATGGCCGAGTGACTAGCGCTTTGGTGCCATGGATGGATGTAGATGCATTCGCATACTAATGGATGTAGATGTATTCGGATACAGATGGATGTAGATGTATTCGGATACAGATGGATGTAGATGTATTCGCATACAGATGGATGTAGATGCATTCGGATACAAATGGATGTAGATGCATTCGGATACAGATGGATGTAGATGTCGCATACTGATGGATGTAGATGTATTCGGATACAGATGGATGTAGATGTATTCGGAATCCAGATGGATGTAGATGCATTCGGATACAGATGGATGTAGATGCATTCGGAACAGATGGATGTAGATGCATTCGGATACAGATGGATGTAGGAATCCAGATGGATGTAGATCATTCGGATACAGATGGATGTAGATGTTCGCATACTGATGGATGTAGATGTATTCGGATACAGATGGATGTCGATGTATTCGGATACAGATGGATGTCGATGTATTCGGATACAGATGGATGTAGATGTATTCGGATACAGATGGATGTAGATGTATTCGGATCCAGATGGATGTACATGCATTCGGAATCAGATGGATGTATATGTATTCGAACCAGATGGATGTAGATGTATTCGGATCCAGATGGATGTAAAAACCAGATGGATGTAGATGTATTCGGATCCAGATGGATGTAGATGTAATCCATGGATGTACATGTATTCGGATCCAGATGGATGTAGATGTATTGAAATCCATGGATATAGCCATATACCATGGATGTACATGCATTCGGAATTCATGGATAGTCATATACATGGATGTACATGTATTCGAATTCATGGATGTACATGTATTCTGAATTCATGGATGTAGTCATATACCATGGATGTACATGTATTCTGAATTCATGGATGTAGTCATATACCATGGATGTACATGTATTCGGAATTCATGGATGTAGTCATATACCATGTATGTACATGGGAATCCACTTTAAACCATAGGTCCCGGTCTAATATGACTGTAAAGCGTTGGGCATCTTGCTAACAACCTCTCCCCGTAAAAAGAAAAACATCTCCTGTCTAGATGTCAACCAGAATAGGCAGACGGCCTTGGCCCACCATTAGCTGTTGCGCCACTGATGATGATGATGATGATATTAGAGAAGGATAGTCTAATGTGGACAGCCTATATTAAAGAAGGGTTGTCTATACTTGGACATGAAACAGGAATAGATTTAGGGAGCCTACGTATGGATATTTGAGAAGTACAGATGTAGACAACTTAGTCCTGACCTGATACAGACGGCCTGCAGTTGCTTTTCTATCACACTACTTGTTAACAGAATGTTTTCTCCATATTTTCTTTTAAAATTAAAGGTATCAATCAATCTATGTTTGAGCCTCACGAAATTAGAGATATGTGTTATATAGTTAAGTGGTAATCAAAATAGGGGAGAACAATTGTTTAAAATGTATAAAATTTATGAATATAAAAAAAAAGAGAAGAAAAAAAAAAACTGTGATATAAATAATACAGAACATTATCAATAGCGTATTAAGATGCATCAATAAATTATAAATGGAAATAATTGTAAATATACAACATAACGAAATCGATACAAGAAAAAAAACCGGATTTGAAATTAAAAATTCTCAGAATTTAAGAATTTTTTTTTTTTTTTTTTAAATTAAGTTTTCAAAGTTTCACAAAAAGTTTTCCTTTTATATCAGCACGTTCTTCGTAAAGAATATTCTTATACCATTAAAATTCAAGCATTTATAAATGGTATGTTTGGAACCTTGAATATCCTCAAATGAGCAATTAATTTCAATAAGACACGAGTGCGGAGATAAAACCATTTCAAAGAGGTCCAACTTTTCAACAGTCTAGATCAAACTTTTCCATGGCCAATTTAGACAGTCTGGAGTATTATGTAACAATAAAAGTAAACGAAATAGATTTTATTCTTGGGCAAAATAGTTGGAAATGTAATATTATCGGCAATAACATTCAACTTTCTTCGACTTCATTGGTGCAACAACCCCATGGTGGGTCAAGGGCATGACAGATTGGAGATATACTACTGGCAGATTCGGAGATATGAGATGTTTTATTTTTACAGGGTAATGTTGTCAGCGCTACACCCAGCGCTCTACAGTCATATTGACCGAACTACCATTTAAAGTTGTTCCGGAACCACTACAAACATCCATAGCTCCGCCGGGATTCGTACCCGTAACGCTAGGAATGACATTACTGTACATTAATGGTAGGCATTCAAACATTCCAGTCCTTAATGAATTTTAAAGGTGGATTGGTTAAAAACAACAATTAATAAATTAGTATTTTTGCAGAATCAAGCCTAAAAGAGCATTTATGAGGAAAACTTTCGTTATCAACATACCACAGTATCCAAAAGCATGTGAGAAAGGGCTTATTATGGTTAAATTTCTTAGGAAACCAAACAACAACCAAAAAGAGTTTTAGACGGTTCAAAGGATCCTCAGCTGGCTAGGTTCCGGCCTTTGGTACCGCAGGCTTCAAGTTCGAATTCTGGTGGTATCATGGATATTTGTTAGTGGTTCGAAATCCCCATTGAACTGTGATCCAGATCTAAAGTGTACAAAATGATCGTAAAAAGGACAAACCAAAACCAAACCAAAAGAGTTTTGATGATTAATTATCTATTAAAAACCGTATATTCTCTAGGATATTGGATTTTATGCATTATTTAGATTTCCTGGCCTGCATTGAAAATATTTTAGTTGTTTTGAATAAATAAAAGTTTTAATATA
>BPLR01001471.1:0-185084 GCA_021605095.1 Caerostris extrusa
AAGATTTTATCCAAATAAAAGCGGGATTCAATATTAAAACTTTTTCTAGTGTAAGAAAAGGTTTATATATCACTGTGAATTTTCTGGCTATTGAGCATCAGAAGATGTGGACACACCAACAATTACTTCGTTGTGCCAGGCTTGGTCAGGTCTTCCATCACTGGAGCTGGTGAACTCTGGCTTGAAGCAGAAGATGGTGTCATGGCTAGCTTGTGCATGAAGTTACAATAAAGTAAAGTATATGTTTTGCAATGTTAATTATTTTATTGCACATAATGTCTTGTACATGAAAATGGTTTTCTTGACTATTTTTATATATAAATTTATAAAGCATTTTGTGGCTCTAGGAAAGTACATTACTACTAACTCATTTCTTTCTGACAACCTTAATGTAGTAATTTTTCCAGGGCCTTATTTTCAAATTTCTGAAAATCTGTTGGTTAGTAACAGAGTTGTTGATAAATGTTTTAGTTCATCGTAATTATATCTCAGACTTGGAATTTGAGATTTCGCTTAAATAAATAATTGTAAAAAAGAATCATGGGTTAATGTTAAATGGTACAATAATAAATGCAATAACAGGATATTGTTTGTTAGCATTCGATTATTATTTAATCTCTTACATGGGGTGTGCACTTTTACACAAAAAATAGATACTTTCTGTGAAGTTCTGATGGCTATATTTTATTTTTGTGCATCCTATTTAGGTTTACCTAAAATGTTGTGTATATGTGTTCATTTCCATTTTTTTCAATCATTATTATTGTGTACAATTGTTAATACATTAGAATATTTGAATTCTTGTACATTAATTCATTATATTACATTATTCATTAACTTTTGTAAATTTATTTTTTTTTTGGATTGTCAACTTGATGAAAAGAAGTTGGAGGCCTTAAAATTTCAAATATTATTTCTTATAAAAAAAAATTGTAATAATATCATGACATTGCAAAAATTTTTGGTAATCAAGCAATCTGACTAAATAGAAAATCTTATTACAGAATGAGTCATATACCTTTTTTCTTAATGTTGTGATTTAAGATGTTTTCTTAATGTTGTAATTAAAATATTTTGTAGTGCCATGAAAACGCATGTGAGATCACGAACATGGGACCACAAATAGACCTAGAAGTAAAGCTTCAAATAGTGAAAACTCTCGACCCATTGCTACTAGGCGCTCCAGTTGCCATTGTTACTCCTCAATCATCGATGGAAGTGTTAGAGATCGCTGTGATAGTATGCCTTCTAGCCTCGAACTATTAGTGAAGGTCAAGAGGTCAATAATAGGTAATGCTGGTTATTAATATCTTAATACTGTAAGTCACAAAGAATTAAAAAAATGCATTTGCAAATTATTTCAAAATGATTTATTCAGAAGTTTATTTAAAGAGATCTAATATATATTTTTTTGATTGAGTTTATTGTAATAATTCATATCAACAATATATAATTAAATGATTAATTTTCATTTATAATTATAAAAATTGATCTATAATTTTTAATGTATTAACTTAATATGTAATTTATATTAATTACAGTAATGATGGATTATTATGCCATTTTTAGTATTGTAATGTTTTTCATGGAGATGTATTACAAAATAACTTTAATCTATAGGTTATTATTAAATACTTTAAAAACACTGAAACTTATATAAAAAATTTCATAGTAGTTAGCAAATATAATTTACTATTTTAAGGAAAAGTAAAAAAAAAAAAAAGTAAAATCTGAAATATCATAAAAAAAGCTAAAAGCTATTAGTTGTTTAACATGTCAGTATTTGGAGAGAAAAATAGAATTGGACTGCATTAGCTCTCTGTCTATGTAATTAAAAATTTTTAATTAATTTGTGTTGTACATCAGAAATATTAATTCATGCCAGCAAATTAAAATATAATTTCATTTAAAATAAAACTATTAAAATCAAACTAATAAAATGAGGAAACTGTATGCCATATTTATTTTTTATATTTTTCTGTCAATAAGCATATTTTGGTAAATAATTTTATATTCAAATCGACAGTCAAAACTGTTGCAGGTATTGATTAATTATAGAAAAAAAAAAATGTCATTTTAATCAGTTTTTTATTTTTTGAAAAGTGTTAATTGAACTGGAAAGAACACTTTATAGAAGCCGATATGAGGGGGAAAAATTTTTTTTTTTAATGCTTGCATTTTTATTTCATTTCAAAACTCGGCCTTTCTATGATAAATTTCTAATCATGGAGATAAGCAGAGTGTAAGAACAAAAGTATCCATTTTCTGCAATTGTGCCTTTTTGAGCAACGTTTTTTTTTTTTTTTTTTTTTTTTTTACAGCACAAAGTACTGTCCTCATTAAACTCGTTTTGGTGAATGGGATTGCTTTTATAAAAGGTCTTTCTGTCAAATAAAAAAAAAGGCTTTTAGAAAAATTCCTGGTCTGTTTTTTTTTTTTTTTAATTTGTGTATTCACTGCTCCATGCCTTTTGATCAGACGCTTTTTCACTACTCTGTGTAAAATAGTCAAAGTGAGAAATACATTAATTTTCATTTTCATAATTAGTTTCCATATTCTTAATTTCTTTCTCGAATACAGTTTCAAATGTTTTTATTTGCATTCTTATTAGTTCAGGAACTATCATTTTGAGAAATTGTAGAATTCCCTCACTTGTGTATATAAATAAACGGTAGGTTTTGCTGTGAAAAGAAAGGAAATCAGTATGGTGGTAGATGAGAATTAGTAGTATGAACTTTACAACAGTTCTAAACCGGAGTTGGATCATTCAAACTTCGTTTCTTTGTAGCTGAAAATCGCAACTGCCAGAATCATTTGAAGAAAGTTCCTATTAACTATCTGGCCTAGTAACAGAATTATATTCTATTGATTTGCTCAACTCCTCTTTTATATTAGCATAAAATTGAAAAAGAAATAGTATTTGCAAGTGGTACTCTTTTTCCAATGTAAATGAAAAACATTAAAAAACCTGACCAAATTAGTTTTTAGACAACACCATTTAGTAAAATCTATTGGAGCCATTTATTGGAAGCACTGCAAACTTAAAGTTAAATGATTGGGTAAATCGGATTAATGAAGAAAAAAATCTACCTAGCTGTAGAAGTGCAAATTAAAAAGTCCCCCTTTTGTAGCACCTAATAGTGTTTAGTAAAACTGTTAAATGGTTAAAATGCCTGTCATAGATGAAGTAACTATCATGCCGGCTTTTTATCTGTTGTCTCTTTTTAACTATTCTTTTATGGATTATTATTTGTTTCATTCCTACTTGATCAATTATTTTGCTTAAAAGAAAACCTATTGAGAAAATTTTAGAGGAACCATTTAGTTTAAACTCAAAAAAAAAAAAAAATTATGCCACAGAAAATAAATGTTTTGTTGTTGTTATTATTGCTCTCATCTTCTGCCTTTTATCTATTGATTCTATGCCTTATATAATATCAATATATTATTTTTAGGGGATATTATGCTCCTCCAGGCCATGTACTAGATTCTCTAAGACCTCACAATAGTTTTTCAAGGACCGTTTCTTATTCACCTCCTGCTTTAAATAATCCTCTAAGGTACAATTATTTATACTGATGTTTAAAAAATGTAAATTAGTAATTGTTTTATTGAAGTGAATTTTAATTTATCTTTAAGTTACCATTGGGCATTTAGTAGAAACAAATAATAAAAATGCAAAAATAAATTACAAAAAAAATGCTAAAAAAAGTTTTAAAGGAATTGATTTTAAGAAATTAAGCTTGTAGAAAGTTTCGATGCTAATAACAAATATATAAAATGAATATTGTATATAAACTACTTAGTGTGTTTCTTGCAATGTTATATTTTTAACAAGTTCATTTTTTTATTAATATATAATCTAAATATGTTGACATTTATGTACTCAAACATATTGGCTATGTTTGAGGAAAGCCTTTTTTTTTTTTTTTTTTTTTTTTTTTTTTTTTAAGGGAATGTTGTTAAATGATTGTGTTGGAATGAAGGTAAAGTAATGTGAAATTTTAATTCAAGTTGTATAAATACTAAAATTAAATTTGAAATCCTCCTCCTTCCCCCTTTTATTTTTATTTATTTTTTTTTTTTAATTTTAAACTTTTGGGTCTCGTATTTTAATTTTCTCCAGAAAAGTGATGGAATATGAGTAACTTATTTTGTCATAAAATCTGCTTTTTCAGTTTAGGCTCTATTGAAATACTATAGAAGCACCTTTTAAAAATATGTTTTGTATATCCAAGTATAAGTGAAAGTCAAGCTCAGCATTGGTTTAAAAACTTTTGAAAAGAGAATTTTTGTCTTGAAGATAAACAAAAAGTGATTGGCCAATGGAGATTGATAATGATTTGAAAGTATTGGTACAGCAAAATCTCGTATAACAAGTAGTGAACTAGATGAAAGATTCCTCTGTGCTCAAATAACAGTAGTGGAATACCTAAAAATGATAGAAAAGATGTTTGTATCTAAATGAGCTTGCAACAAGTAAATGTTTGCACATCACTAGTCACTAAAAATGAAATTAATACTTTTAAAGTGTGTAGCAGCTAAAGATAAAAGGGTATACTTTATGTAAATGTTACTTGAAAAACAATGGTTAATCTAAAAAACCCTATTCCCAAAACCAATGTTACATCCAAGAAAGGTTTTTACTTTGCGTTTACTGGGATGTGAAAAGAATACTTTCTTAAACTGCTCATGAATAACCAACTATCATCTCGAACATCTACTATCAACAATTTATGAATAAAGTTCATTTTAAATTCTGTAAACAACCAACACTGCTCAATAGACAGGTTGTGATAACGCCTGGTTAAGCACAGCATAAATGGTTTAATGGAAACTGTATTAATTTCTATCTCATCTACCTTATAGTCCTGAAATAACCCATCAGATTATCTGTTTAAATCTTTGCATTTTCGTGATTGCAAAATGAGTAATAAACAGCGTATTAAAAATGCTCTAAATGGGGGAATTTTGCTGCAAAACCCAAAAAGATCTTCCAAGATAGAATCAAAAAGTTGCCTGAAAGATTAAATGTCATAGAAAATGATGAATAAATATTTTTCCTTTTCCAAATTGTCTATCGAAATCCCTACGTTACTTTTCATTTAATCTAATTTATTTTTTAATATTTAAGCAGTTCTAATCATTTTATTGTGGGTAGCCTCATTTTATAAAGTATTTAGATAAAATTAGTTTTTGTAATATTATAAACTTGCACTTTAATCTTTCAAATTCCTTGCAAATTATTTATACTTACTATTTTCATTAAACTTAGCCCTGTATCTGCTGCATGTTCCACAGACAGCGCTGGTAGCTCACTTTCCATTGATGAGTTTGATGCTGGACAGCAAACAGATTTTGCTCATAGGTTAGTATTTTTTTTTTTTTTTTTTTTTTTATCATCTTATACACATATTGGTTCAATAGTTCTTTTTTATTAATTTCAGCACTAAATGTATTCTGAATATTTTTCCATTTATAGTCGCTACGTTCACTGTCATCCTACTGACGGAGCTCTGCATACAGAACCTCCTATTAAGGAAGAACAGATAGATGAATATATGCCTATGTCAGTAGGTATGTGAAAGATAAACTAAGGGGGTTTGGTTGTTAATTTTATTTCATAAAAATGTGTATTTTGGGGAGAAAATTGTAATAGGAATTTACTTAGTAAATATCAATAAATTTTTAATATCAATTTAAACTTTCTCTAAATCACACTGTGATAACCTTTAAAAATAAAACATTGCATTGAATAATTGTTAAATAAACTTATTCTATTTTTCCAGGAAGCGATAATGCTGATAGTTACTTGCATATGTCTCCAATGTCATGTTCAGCGCCTACTGGTCCCAGTGTTTACTTGCACCTAAACTCGTCTGATTCACATTCAAGTTCCTTGCCTCCTATTTCACAGGATAATGATTACATGGAAATGAAATCTCCCACTGGTAATGTGTTTTTTGAAAAATTTTCATTTTTCGCATGTATTGGAAACCTTCTTTAAAAGTCATCCTATTTAATTATCTATTGAAATAACTCAGTAATTTTTATTTACTTCACATGAAGTTTATATTTTTTTAGTTAATTGCTTTTTATATATTTTGATATGAGTATGTAATGTATGATTTTATAGGAACTTTTTGATTACGAAAACCTAATTAAATAGTAGCAGCAGCTCTAATGGTTTATAAAGCAGCAACTTTAGAAACGATGAGGCATTTTATATTTCTTGTGTTCCCTGTTAATCAAAAATAAACCTATTGTTAGTGATTTTATATAATTTTATTGATTGATTACAATTAAATTTTTCATTCTGGTCAGCTTTCTGGAATGTGAACAAATCGCCTTCATATTAAATTAAAATAGGTTTTTCTTAAACTTTTAAATTGAGTGTTTTTAATGTAAAGCTCATCATTTTCCTTTCTATTATATATTATATAATAGAATTATATATTATATATATATTTATTATTTCTATTATTCTTTTCTATTTCCTTTCTACTATAATCTACATTACTATAATATCCTCAATAAATTATGTGATTAAATTTTGATTTTTTTTTTTTTCTTAATGTGGATGTTAAGCTTAATTGTATAAAGTTATATATTATGTATATTTGCAGAGGGTTACATAAACATGAGTCCAGTTGGTACTACATTGGATTCGCTAGGCAACAAGTCTTCTTCACTCGATACTTCAAATGATTCTAATCAAACTAAAGATGGTTACATACATATGGCTCCAATTCGTGACCGTTTTTCTTCTTCCGTTTCATCTACTGGACCAGATGGTTATCTGGATATGGCACCTTTGTCATCTTCATTGCCAAAAGCGTTCCCTGGTAAGTAAAATCACTTTTACGCAATTTTTATTTTGGCAAAAAGTCTACTAGATAGGCAGTGTCAAAAGTGGTATAAAGTTAAGTTTTCCAGAAGTAAATTAGTTCTGATTCTTTGTTAGGTTTTTATATACCATTTTTTTTTTACCACTTTGAGAGTTTATTGTTGAAGTGGGGGGCTGATGACCGAGTGGCTAGTACTCAGTACCACAGATTTCCAGTTTGAATCCTGCCGGTGCCATGGATGATGGTGGTTCGGAATCTACTTTAAACCGTAAATCCCTGTGTAATATGATCGTAGATCTTTCTCTTGAGATTTAGTTGGCTTTCAGCCCCGTTGGTTCCTCTCTAAAAGTGAAGCTGCATATTACCCTTAGCCATGGATGTTGCCTGCTATGGGATCCTTTAGACCTGGTGTAGGCTTTCCTGCACCAGGGGAATTAGTAACAACATTGTTGGGAAAGCTGAAGGTCGGCTTTTGTGAAAAAGCTGACATTGATATAGTATCGTTAAGCTGTTCGATTCACTTATAACAAGCAATGCATCAAAATTTTATATTCGCGTTTTGTGTATTCAACCGAGCTTAAAGGGGGAAATCTGCAATTCAAGATTCTGTGAATTCTGTAACATTTTCAAATCTAAACATTTGGTTTTTAACTGACCAGTAATTAAGGTAATTGTTCTACCTAACATGATTCAAATAAAGAATATGCTCAGGAAAATTTCATTTAATCTTTTTTTTTGTGTAATATTTAATTGTACATCTGTCATATAATAAATTTATAATTTAGAGATGATTGTGTTCTGAAAACTTGTTACTACTAGTTTTTAAAATTCCAAAAATGCATCCATCTTTTCTGGAAATGTTTACTTCTCTATCTCTGAAATTTATTTAAAATATTTCCATGATCACTGTAGGCAGTGCAAAATGCAATATATTGAACTAAGTAATATGCTTTCTTTCAAATTCTAATTTTGCTGGAAAGATGGAAATCTAATTTGTTTATGAAAGTTTGACATGTAGTTAAGAAAATTTCAGAGATATACACAATTAATTTTTAAGTATATTTTATTACATCTTTCTTTTCATAAGATTGGTATTTCATGATTATATTGATACATCAGTAACTCTTTGTTAAATCGTTCACATCAAGGGAACATAAATGTAATTGAATAATATCAAACAAATGGACACATTTTGAAAGAATAGTATTACCAATGTTTTTATCTTTCTAATTTTGGTTCAGTTTTTAGCAGTAGTTATAGTGAGAGGTTTTAGTGTAAGGAAACGGGAACAATTCATTATTTGTAAATATTAGTATTGTTAATATTAATGGCCTTAACTTAAACTTTTTTTCCACTTTTGTTCTTTCTTTCTCTAAAGCATGCAAAATATCCAGTTGTGCTTTATAACAAAGGGTTGCTATATTAAAAATATGGATTTCACTTATAGAATATTACATATATTATAAATATCAATGATAAATTTTTTTTTCAGTGATTACTAATCATCTTAGTCTGTTATCAAGAAAGGACAGCAATTCAAAACTATCTGAAATATCTGTATCATCTCCAAGTAGCACAAACCTGGAAGATTTTCCTCTAGATAAAGTAATTTTTTTTATGTAATATATATATATATAAATATATTTTTTTCATTTGAATTCCATTTTTGATGTATTGTCTAGTATGCACTTTCATAAACATAAGTACTGCCCATCATCAGACCCTTTTTAGCCAAAATTCATTAATTTGGGAAACTATCACTCAACAGCGTAAATTCTAATCCAGTTTCTGTTTTGCCCTTATGTGACCTACAAATAGGTGCCTTTTCAATCTTAACACTTTCAATAGTAATTGTTTAATGGGTTAGTGAAAAATGACAAATCCCTCTTTAACACCTTAAAATCTCCGAATCTCTGCTCAAATTCAAATTATCTTATCAATGTATATAATGCCAAAACAAATAGTTGAAACTTTCCATCTCTTAATGTTTTTTGACTTGAGATGGGATGTGGTCTTGTTTTTATTAGTGGTGCTTTAACAATTACAGTTTACTTTTAAACCCATTCATATGCCCATATAAGTTGGCTATGTTGTGTTGTTTGCTTTGTAACTTTAAATTCACTTTGTTCAGTGCTATATCGGTTAAAGATGAAATATCAGCAAGGAATTCAGGATTTTTTTTTTTTTTTAATTCAATTATATGTGATTTTATTTCATTTTTTTAAGAATATCAAAATTTCTTTAAGTAGTAGCAACAACAAAAAAAAAAAAAAACCTCTGCGGCAAATGCTAGATTAACCACCCGATTCAGAATGTAATAAGAAATTTCCATGTGGTGTTTCAATTTCAGTTTAAATAATTGCTAAATTCACGATAAGTTAAAGTTTTGTCTCCACCTTTTAATAAGATTTGTTACTCTAATAACAACTTTCATTGTATTGATGTGGCATTAAAAATTCTAAGAGTAAGGCTTCTTGATTACAATGCAGTATTGCATGGATTAATGGGCAATTGATTTCATTTTGTTTAAGAAGTCTTTCAAATCCTGTCTATAGCTTTTGTTCCATCAGTCACAAAATAGGAACAGTTTTGAAATCATACGTAGTCCATGACAGCTTGAAAGATTTCACATTTAGTTGATCCATGTAATGACACTCAATCTAACATTTCCACCATAATTATAAAATCTTTTGAAATGCAGTGAATAAAAATTAATAGCTGATTGATGTCTGTCTAATCAGTACTTTCTTCCAAGCATATTGAGTATTTACATTCTACATCAGAATCTTATTGAGATAGTGCTACAGGCTCAAATTTTCTGCCAGTTTAGACTGCATAAGGCATTGATGCCAATAATTCAAGAGTTTCCCAAATTTTGTTTTTACCTCCTACCACAATCGAGGTGCTGTTAAAGATTATTTTTCATATTGCAGGATCAATTCTGGGGTTTAGCAAAGTATGGCAAACCATTAAAATTAACATTAATTTGGTAAAAGTTTTCTAATTTATATAACTTGTAAATTATTATGTTATTGTTACTTAATATTGGAATTCATGCTTCTTAAATTTGTTCAGTGAAAAACAAGAGATAATTTATGTACTATAATGTAAAGAAAAATTATTTTTTGAAATCATAACATTTATCAAGTAATACCTTTTCAAATTTTAATATGAGCAAGATTTTTAACAAAAAGAAAAATACTTTCCTGTCAGACAAAGTTTGATTTCATCTAGAGCTTTTAATTTTTCTTGCAGGTATTAATAAAAGAATAATTATAAAATAAAAATTAATTGATTAAAAATTAATTAATTTAAACTGCTTAATTTCTTATTAAAACTTATTTGAATGTTATGAAAATTCGTTAAAATAATCTGTGCATTAACAAGTAATCATTTATGTTCATATGTTTTATAAAGAGCAGAAAAATTAAAGATGTGGGGAAAACTTCTAGTAAATTATTTTCAGTATTTGAAAGGAGGATGTCCAATAATAAAGTCATAATTACAAGATTTGCATCTTGCAAATAAAGCTTCAAATGTTTTCCCTTTCATAAGAGAAAAAAAAGAAGTGTAGAAAATTTTAAACTTGCATTTTGTATTCCTAAAAGTTGTCTATAACTCAAATTGCCATTTCACAATTTATTTTCTGCAAATTCATATATATTGTTACTTATGAAATTTTTTAATTAACATTAAATTATTCATTTTTTTAGGTGAAATCTTTTCTAGCTGATACTGACGATTCTTCATGCGATTCATACATTCGTCCGGTTCGTGCTTATTCAATGGGAAGCCGTCCCCAGGTTTGTGATGAAAGCTTTGACTACTCTGATGAATGTTTTTGTTGTCCTTTACTCAGAGTTTGTGGGTTTATATAATGCGCGCTTATATTTATTCCAAAATATTTATTGTTATATTTATTTATTAAACTGTTTATAGTTTCCAAGAATTTTAATTTTTTTTTGTACAGAAATAAAATTTTATTTTTATTCTTATAGTAATAATCAAACCTCCTACATGTCCTGAAATGTCTTAATATTCAATAACTTGTCGTGAAACTTTGAGTGTTATGATTTTTAAAAAAATTTCTTGGATAGGATCCTAGGCACAAATGCGATTGAGTTTATTCATAGGCTTATCTTTCCATCTATCGGTTGAAGAAATGTTGTTGGATGAGCAGTTAGCATTTCTTTCTTCTGGTTAGTTGGAAGCTATCGTGTAATAGAAGCAACTAGGATCAGGATAGAGAGTGTGCTGTGGAATAGCCATGCAATCAAAGGAAAGTAAAAAATTGTTTTGGCTGAATTCTTTAGAAAAACAGCAGAGAGCAGATGCTATTATTTTGTTTGGATTAGTAGAAATGGGCTAGATAATGAAACCTATTTTTATAAATGAATTTGCAAAAACAAGTTAGAGAATGTATTTTCAACATCTTTGTTGCAACATGTTAAATCACAGTTCAACTGTAAACCTGAATAATATGAGTCGTGTTTTCTATCTTTCCGCTTTTGAGTTCATTATGCTAAGAGAAACAAAAAAAAAAAATTTCTAAACAGTTGCTTCAAGATAAAATTGATAACCAGCCAATCAGTAAATAATGTGAAGTTTGTGAGCAGAATATCTGATTAGCTTATTGCTGGCTGTGCAACAAACAATTCATTGTCGCAAAGTATGGGATATAACTCAAGTGATGTCTTGTGCAAAAAGCATCAAGGAAAGCATCTTCCTTAGGCTAAAGTGTTTTATAAATTCCAGTGATGACAAGTGGGATGATTCAAATAATTCTGGTGTACTTAAATTGTCCAAGAGTTGCATAAGGTGAATATCAACAAGTTGTTAAGAATATACTTATATTATGCTAACAGCAATCAAGTTAACTATTCTTTGTCAGTTAAAAAAGGATGGATATATATAATATTGGTCAGAAAAAGGTGTTGATTTCTTTTTTTTTTTCCATGTGAATCAAACTACAAACCTAGAAATAACTACAACAGCATCTGCAGCTTTTTTAAAAAATCAGATAATCTGTTGTACCTTAATTTTGATGTTTTAATGGCCAATGTTTTCTCAGCCTTTCTGATCATCTTTCAAAAGAGGCTCTTGTTCATATACTTTGTGATAAGGTAAATGTGCTCTTAAGAAATTTTTCGATTTTTGAAGCCAGAAATTATTGCTCAAAAAAGAGGGACTGTCTTTCTCAAACATTAAGTGTAAAGATGCAGACACTTGGATTTATCTCAGAAGAATTGATATTGATTCTGCAGGTTCAAAATTTTAAGTATCCTGAGGGTGCCTGATGGTCGAGTGGTTATTGCTCTGGCACTCAGTACCACAGGTTTCGGGTTAGAGTCCCAATTCCCATGGATGTTTGTAGTAATTCAGAGTTCACTTTAAGCTGTAGGTCCCGGCCCAACAGGATCATAGAGCTTTATGGGGGTAGTGTGTTACTTGCATCTGTAGCATATCTTTAAGCTACTCGTGTGCCCTGGGTAGTGCTGATGTGTAACAGTGGTGCAGCCCTTGCTTATGCATAACGATTAACTGTCTATGTATTGCCAGCTGCATTAGAACAACAGTATAGACTTTCTGCATGATATCTGTAGTTGCTACACTAAAATATCATAATACCTGCAGCAATTACATCCTTTTCCAACTCATTACTGGGAGATATAAAGTATATAATATATATCCCCAAATTTTCAAACAGGTATAAAAGCTAAAGATGATATCCATAGCATTGGAGAACAAATGACTCGAGTCATCAAAAAATTATATGGACTACGATAATCTTTTTAGACTTAGTGTGTAATATTTATGTGTCAAGATTTCTCCAAAGAAATGCAAGATTATTGAAGAATTCGTGATGCATGCAAATATTTGTCAGCTGTTACTAGTAGGAAAGATGGTTTTGGAGCAATGAAATATCCCAAATTGAGCTTGATCATGCTCGCGTTTGTCTCATGGCAATTTCATTCTCGAAAAGGGGTTCTCAGTTAACCACATTGTTACTAGGGCAAAGAGCACTCTCTGTGAAGTTGGCATTAAAGCTTAAGAGTCTGTAAAAACTACTTGCGATGTAGACATATAATTTTTCAACATACTGTTATGCAAGCAATGATAAATGTTGTGAAAAAAAAAAAGCCTAGGTAGATTATTTGCCCTATTTAACAATGTAAATAGTGGAGAGAAATGCTGCTGTAAAGAAAACTGAGAGTAAAATCAGAAGATAATGTCTTGGGAAAGAAAAAGGCATAACAGAAGTTGGGTGAGAAGCTATCAACCCTATCTTCCAGTGAGAAGGAACTTCTAAAAGAACAGAAAACCTTCCATCTGTTGCTGAATGAGGCAACCAAAAAATTTTGAAGAGGCCATAAAGTGAGTGCTGTAAAGATGCACAGATGTTGAACACAGCAAACAATACCATTAAGACCACATCTGAAAAGCTTTTAACCGTGAGGAGAGATGCCAGATGTGCATTAAAAAAATTATTGGTATTTAATTGGGATGTTTATTATTCCATTGTCTATATCGCAGAAAATCTATTATTCTATATTGCTAATTTATTATTCTACTGTAATTTAACATGATTAGATTTAAAGTTGGTAAATATAGTACATAAAATAGAAACTTTTAAAGAGGTTGACAAATGTTAATTTTACTGATCATTGAAATTGCTTCTTCCTGATGTTTAATATTTTTTGCTGTCTTCAGTGTATGTATAAAATAGTTTTAAATATCTAGCAATATTTTACAACTAACTTCACTGATGTTACCCAAAAATATATTTTGCCCCGTCACTAGTTATTTTATTCGTATGATGTATATCAACTTCATATTATGTAGATCAAAGTGAAACATATCCACCAATTCTGATGGTAAATGATGCCAAAAATTTAAGTCTAATTTTTCAAATTGTGTTGTGTAGTTTTACTGATAGTGTTACAAAAAAAAAAATGTATAAAAAGACATATCCTGGATTTGTTTATGTTCATTATAAAAGAAAAATAATCAAGTTCAGCATTTATTTACAAAGTTTGATGTTTTAAGATCAAGAATTGATCTGTTTGTGATTTTAGAGGCAATTGCACCCCTAGCTATTTTAATGTTGGAATGAATACTGCATTGAAGTAATGTAGCCTGTCAAAGAGAAAAAGGAAATTTCATTTTATGGTTTTAAAAAAAAATTCATTTTAAGTTCAGATAAACATCCCATCATATCAGCAATATTTATATAAATTTTTAGTTAATCTTTATATTATGACTGAGGCCCGAAGTGTATCCAAATTGCAAAGTGGCTCTAAAAACATGGCCAAAGGCTGGGAGGGAGGTAAATGTAGCTTTGGGTTAGTTGTTTTATTAACAACATTGGGCACTTTTTGACATTTAAGCTACGCCTTTAACCTATTCACCTTTATAATAAGTTGCATATGTTTTCAGATATTTGATAAAAATTCAGAAAACGAAGAAAATATTTTTAATTATAAAATGCAAAAATTGACTTGGTTCATAGCTAGATAAATGATTTAGAAGAAGAATTAAATACTTGATAAAATTGATAAGGGTTTTTTTTTTTCATATATAATAATAATAATAATACTTATGGGTAATTTTAAATGGTACAGCTAAGGAAGTTATTATTTAAATGAAACAAAGAGTAAAATTTTACTTCAGTCTGAAATTCCTTTGTATTTTCTTGTTTATACATTATGTTAAGATTTATTTCTATTAAGTATGAACAAAATAGAAACTCTTGAAAATAGAGTATAGCGTATTTTAGTAAAGAAAATTTTTTAATGCCATTGCTTTTCATAAAAATAAAATAATAAATGAATTGTTAAAATATATTTTTTTTTAATTCAGCGACTGTACTAGGTCTATTAATTTAGCTTTATTTTTATTATTAAGGCATAAATTTATATAACTTTAGTTGGAAACTGATTTTATTGGTTTTTACAAATATTTATTTTCTATATTGCTCGGTTTAATTTATTCTTTCACATGCAATCTATGTTCAAAATCATCATCAATAGCACAACAACCCAGAGTGGGCCAAGGCTTTCCTTTAAAGAGATTTCCATGCATTCCTCTGGATTACAAGGGTGTTCCCAATTCTTAACCCTTAGTTTAGTACGGCAAAATCTTTTTCAATTGCGTCTATCCATCGGAACTTGGGTCATTCTCTTCTTTATCCCTATGGCTATGCCAAAATGAGCCTTTTTACTTTGTTCAAATCATTCATTCTAAATACATGAGCAGCCCAGTTTAATTTATTGATCTTATAAATTCTTTCATTGTACCATCTTCTCCAATAATCACTTTCCCTAACACCTCCAAGAATAGCCCTTAAAATCTTCTGCTCAGATTTTCCCCAATGGACCTCATCAGATCTTGCCACTGTCAAGTTTCAGAGCCATAGATCAAAATAGGTTTATTAAGGGTTTTACATGACACAAGTAAGGATTATGTTTAAAATACATCTCTTAATAAATTTTATTATAAACCTTTATATAACATTTGCATAATTATCTTGCATGAAAGAAGCCTGTTTGTTAGCTGTTTTCTCTTCCATATAACTCTCTTAAATTAATGAATTTTGAAATTTAGAATAAATAATTTGAAATAGCTTTGGTGTTTATATTAAAGAGATAAATAATATTTTTATTAGTGAATTTTATTCTTTCCTTTAAAGAACAAAATTGGCATGTTTAGTCAAATTTGACAAGTATTTTTTATCCTTAGAAGTAAATATTTTGGAAGTTCAGTATTGATTGTAAATGATTTTGATGTTAATTACAAAATAAACAGAACAATGTAATCATTATATTTTAAGAGAAGTCATTGTTAAAGATAATTAGTTCCTCAAATGCATGTGTCTTCTGTAAAAAATGTATCTATCTTGAACAACATAGAAAAGAAAGTTTATCTTTCAGAAACTTGCTTCTTTTCCTTTTAAGAGATTCAGTTTGAGGAAACGCTAAATTGCTATATAGCCATTCATGATTTTTTTCTATCAAATTATCTTTTGTAGCTATAAACATAAAAAATTTTATAATTACAATATTTTTATGCCTAAATGATTCATCTTGCTTATACTGATTTGTGGGTTGTGGTTCCCCATTCCATTTTAATATATTGATTATAACTATTCAAACTTGTACTACTTTAACAGTAAAATTAGGCTTTTTTTTTTTTAAGATTATAATACTTTTATTTTAATATAAATAAAGAGGAAAGTATTTGCTAATGTATTAATTAAACAATTAAAATTATTGTTAACATTTCAAAGTTTTATTAGGAAAAAAAACCTGCAGTAATGTTTCTCTATTAGTCTGAGATAAATACATTCTACTGGTTTCAAGATAAACAGGGATATAATGTCTGTTTGTTTTATTCATATATTTAAATGCAAAAAAAACAAGATCAGAGTTGCAAAGCAAGTTGAAGAAATATTCAATTTTATATTTAGGACTTCTATGCAAAAATCAGTTTAAGTCACAATACCATTTTTGTAATATATGGCAGTTTGGTGAAATATAAAAACTGTGCATTAATTTCAAAATTTTACATTTTCATTTAATTCTAGTAATTTTCTTGTCTTAAAATACCTATTTGTCCATCCCTTCTTAGTTTTAATTTAATTGATAAAGTATTTTGCTTTAAGTTTTTAGAATTTATTTAACATGATCTGTTATTATTGCTATAAATATTACTTTTGGATTAATATGTATACTTCAGGATTAATTCAGGTTATTTTATAAATTTTTGATGTAGGTTATTGCCAAACCTGAGACCTTAGATTGTTTTAAAAATAGATAATTAAAAAATACTTTTAAATTCATTGCTGGAAAATTTTTGCTTTAAGGTGCAAATCTTCAAATATCAATCCATCATATAATTGATAAATTCAGGGTTTAAAAGTATGATTATGTTTTTGAAATTTCTGGCAATTCTGAAAATTTTCATTTCCGTAGCTGAAATAAATATGCCTGAAAAATATGTTTGATTGCAAGAGGAATTTCCTCAATTTTATTTTCTGCATGGGAAGGAGGGATCTAATTTGTACAGTTTCAGGAAATCTGACATGCAGCTCAGATAATTTCTGTTGTATTTATAATCATCTCTGTAATAACTTCAGTGAAATATTTACATCTCTAAACTGTCATCTTCCCTTTATAATTTTATTTTTCTGTCATTGTCGTCAGCAAAGCATTTAAATATTTCTATGCATTTGCTTCAAATTTCAGGGTTATTAAAGACAAACTGCTTGTTAAAAATATACAAAATATGTAAATCTGCCCAGTTAATATATTTTTGATGCAACAATAAAAAAAAAAAAACTTGGAGAATTTTCTATAATCATTAACTTTGCTATATTGCTCACACATATATATATATATATTTTGTTATGAGCAATTTTATATATACTTTTTTAATAAAGATTACCAAAGAAATATTAAAATCTTATTTCGTTTAATAAATCCATTGAAAAAGAACTTGTGTATTACAGTCTTTTATGAGAAATAGAATTTGATATTGAATCATTCAAAACAGTAAAGATTGTAGAACTGCCTTCACCTGCATCAGATTATAGTGCTATAAAATTAAAAAAATGAGTAAATGATTTCTTTTATTGTATTAATAAATGTGAGTTATATAATTTTAGAAGAAGCATTTTTTTTTTTTTTTTTTTTATTTATTTATTTTTTTTTTTTTTTTTTTTTTTTTTTTTTTTGAGAAGAACATCCAAGGGGTTACATTTATCTACCTATCGATTATGTAAAATAGGATATATTAACCACTTAGAAGCATTAATAACTTGCTTAATTTCTTTACAATTACAATAATTTATCACTGTTTCTTACACATAAATTTTGTCTTTCAAAGATCTTAAATAAAATAAAATAAAAGATGGTATTTGCCTTATTTAGTAGAAAATTTTGAATTATTAAATTAAATGTTTTGAAAATTTAACGTTTCAGCTGGAAATGCAATTGATAAAATTATTTTAGTTGCTTATTTAAAAGCTATATAATTTCCATTTTCTCGTGACAGTTGTAACATTGCTACAGGTTTAAGGGAAGGGAAATGGGATTAAACATTACTTTCATAATATAGTTGTTGAATAAAAACTGCAAAATTTAGTAACATAGTTAAATTCTGCATGTTTCTAAAATTCTTCAATGTTAAATACTTTTGCAAGACATGTGTATAAACTATATTTATGTGACATTTTCGCAAATAGCTGTTTAAAATGCATGTTAATAAATTCCAAAACAATTTTTTTTTTTCTCACTTTTATTGAACTTATATTATAAAAAAAAAAAAAAAAAACTCAGATTGCTTTGGTTATTTTGATACATCAACTTTTTGTTGTCAACATAGAAGATACTTTATATACCATAACACAAACATTGTAATTCAGTTGAATACAAAATTAAGTTGTTTTTTTTATGTACACTGCTCTCTTTGTGAGCTTGTATTTTGATATACCATAAATTGAATGTTTTGTAATAAATTATCCATTGCTAGAAAAATTATGTTGATGAAATGAGTGGTATAATTATTATTAGACAAACATACATATGCAGTGATGTCATTTATTTATACATATATTGAGGTAATTGTAGCATTTAAATATTTATGGCCAATGAACTGTATTCTGTTGTGGAAATAGTCAAAAACTCTTTTGCACAAATAGAGTAATCTAAATTGAAAATTAAAAAATTATGAAAACTTTCTTGCACATTGTTAAGACTCTAGGACACTTTAATGCATATTTTGGGAGCCAGAATAACACTATTGAATGTATTTACAACGAATAGTTTTTACTTAGGTATGAACATCTCTGTCTTTTTTTTTTTACTTCTGTATATTTTGGATTAAAGCGATATTTACACAAGTCTTCTATCCTGTCATTAAAATCTTATAATTAATATCCTATTTTGGAGCATAAATATCTTGAAGGCCTTGCATTATAGAATTGTGTATCACACTATAATTTTAAAAGAAATTAATTAACCCTTGTTTAGTCATTGATTGGTTTGGTTCGTCGCTCTACGGTCATCTTATGCGCACGAGGGTTAAATAGACCGGGACCTACACTTTAAAGTGGATTCCGAACCACTACAAACAGCCATGGCACCGCCGAGACTTGAACCCGAAACCTGTGGTACCGAGCGCTAGAGCACTAGCCACTCGTCCATTCAGGCCCTAAGTCATTGATTGGAGTGTTTATATTCATATTTACTGTTCCATGTTGTTGTTTACACATTGCATAAGGACATGGCACAATATGATGCAAGGCATTACTAGACTTCTGATGCAAATAATGTTCAATAGATTAATGGACATGGTTAGCTGCCTGGTGCCTACAGTATATTTTTAGTTCCATATTGAACTATATTTGATTACATTCACACTAAATCGCTTTGAATTCATAAATATTATCAGCCATCCTTGCACATCTATGTGCACCAAGTGGATAAAGCCTTCAATCCCCTTAAGTTAAAACATGTCAAATGTGATTGCAAGCAAGCAAAATAATGATCTTGTCCATTATTGACAATATGTAATAGTTAAGACTTGCATATTCTTAAAATGGTTTTGCTTGTCCTTTTAGCCATCACTGTCTGCCCTAAGTTGCAATCAGATATTCTTTACGGCTTTTCTGTAGAAATTGCCCAAATTGTTGCTTGTTATGCGAGCAGCAGTCTTGCCCACTAATCTCCATCTTAAAACTCGTCTGTACTGCTTGAATTCGGCAGCTTCATTTGCATAATCTGCGATTCTAAAGTTTTGGTTAATCAATTTATATATATAATTTTAAAATAAGAATAAATTAAAATCATATGATAAAGCATACTGTACTCTTTATTGAAACTATTTACATAAATCCTTTGGAAATTTCCGTAAGTACAAAATAAAAAATCTTATGGAGTGTAGTCAATACAGACATAATTTTTAATATTTATTTGGGCATAGCTTCTGCAATTTTATTTTTGTATACATATATATAGCATAATCATGTAAAATTTTTGGACATTATTTGAAGTATCATTTAGTTTTAATGATGTTATACATGTTGGATTAGTTTATATTGAATTTATAGAAACGAATGTTTGAACAAAATTATTATAAAAATACTTTTTTTTTTTTTTTATTTAAAAACATATGTGTTATATCTTATATTTAACATGATAGAAAAATAATTACAGGAATTTGTTATATTCTTTATTTGTGTAATTTAATAGATGGTACTTATATTGAGGTTAATTAAACTTGAATTTCAAAATTCCAAAGCAATAAGGAATATAGATAACTTTTTTTAATTACTATAATGTCATGATTTCAGTTGTCAAGCTTCTTTAATTTTGATATTGGTTCTTCTCTTAAAAAAAATGTTGAATCGTATATTCCTTAAGAAAAATAACAAATCTACTGAATTTTTTGTGCTTTAACATGAAATTATTTGAGTTCTCTGTTGTCCTTTATAAAGATTACTTTTAGATTTTACAACATTCAAACAATAAAAAGATTAGGAATATTAATCATATTAACATTTGTTAAGTACTAATGTAATATAATTCAACCTTTTTAAATTGTGCTTTAATATATTTCATGTATGCTTCTTTTCCTATTTCAGCCAAAAAAAACACATTTGCCTGTTCAACTTGATGGCTCACGAATGCGAGCATATTCTGTTGGTAGCCAAGCATCAGGTCAAAAGAGAGGAAGCCCTCTGGAGCGGGAATTAGGCAATCTGTTGAGAATTGATCCCAGAACTGGATCAAAATCGTCTAGTGCTCCACTTTTAAATAACAGGCCTCCAAGAATACGATCTTCCACTAGTCGAGGAGATGTTGGAGAAGATTTAATGGAAATTGATTATAATAGAGCTAAATATACAGCAGGTGGAATTGATCTTCTCGACTCCAACTCTTTCACAATTGAACCTGTTGGTCGTAGTCGTTCTGGCAGTTATTCATCTTCTCCAAATAATGTTATGAAATTGTTGCAGGATCGTGATAAGGCAAAATCCCTTTCCACTGGACATAGTTGTAACAATGATTCACCAACAACTAGTGATTATTTATCCATGTCTCCAGTATCAGATAGCACAAAGGGATTATCAAGGTCTTCTGTTTCAGTTGGCTCTCCAACTATAATTTCAAACAATCAACCACCTATTTCAAAAGTTGAGTCTTTACATCCTTCCGGTGACTATGTAAGTTTGGATCCATCTTGCACTTACCAGAATACGGATAGCAATATAAGTGGCAGTTTATTAAAATCTATGTGTGGATTAGTACTTCCACAAAGATCTCGAAGTCCTACTACCCTTCCTTCAACTATGTCTCATAGTAATTTAAAGAAAACTATTAAGTATCCAGAGGAAACAAAAGAAATTGATGATGGTAATACTCAAGAAAAAAGCCAGTCAAAATCGGAACAGACTGTTTCTGACTACATGTGCATGAATTACAACCAAAACTCGACTAGTAATCAAATATCCTCTGATAATGGAATCGCCAGTCCCGAAATGAAAGACAATGTTGAGTTTCTGCAAAATCAGAATAAGAAAAGCCATTCATTACCACCCCTGCAACAGGTGAGAGAGTCATCCCTGCCATCCTCGCCCACTTCAAAATCGCCATCTCCTCAGCCACAGGGTGTCAGTGCTAGCAAACAAGTTGTGCCTAAGACACCACCCCCTTCTCCTTTCTATGGTGCCATGCCGAATACTTTGTCAGGTGCTCCTCTGGTGGAAAATATCGTAAGGCGTCTTTCACAGCCAGACAACAAAGAAAATGTTCTATCCACTGCAAATTCGCGTCCAAACTCTGTCTGCGGAGAGATCCGCTTGAACTATGCCTCCTTAGAATTGCCTCCAGCTTCAGAAGATGATATCAAAGGCACAAAATTGCGAAAGTCAGTCGAAGGTGAAAATAAGGAACCTCCCCTGACTTATGCACAAATAGACTTTTCTCCCATTAAGCAGAAATCTTTTCAAGACTCTGAAAGTTTGAGCCACTTGTAAGATATATGTATGCATACATATATATATTTCTAAATTCATTAATCCAGTGCCTGATCATGAGTGCAGTTAAGTTTTACCATAAACTAAAATTTGTTAATTACATATTTCAGTATTATTACACTTGATTTTTTTTTTTATTGGTTAAAAAATATCCATAGAAGGTTTTATTTATTCTTCTTTTTCTGTGTAGCATTTTTAATTAGTATATTTTATAATTTGAAAGTCAAAATATTATTTTTTGAAATGTTTCGAATTTTAGTGTGTTGTGAAAACACCATCTGTCTATATAGTGTTCAAAATACTCAGTTACTTGTTAAAGTAACAGATGGTTTCCATGTTGTTTGTTTTCAAGACTTGATCAGGAAATTTCCCTTCAAAATTCCTGCATCTCAGCTTGTTTATTGTGCCTTAAATATGTTTTCCAATGTGGTTTTTAAAAAGTTTATTTTTTACTAAAGTGGTTTATTTCTAGACAAGTTTATTTATGTAGAAAGGGTAAGTGATAATATTTAATGTTATTTCATAGAAATGAGTGATTTATGTTATAAGCTGTTGTTATAGTAGGTTATTTATTCCTTAATGTTTACATCCTTATACCACTTTTAAAATTTAGTATAATTACGTGTGAATAATATAATTATTCAAAGAAAGAAAATTAGCATTTATTAAAAATATATGCTTTAAATCACTATTTAACCTGTTATCTGGTAAGTTATAAACATACAATGTAAATACTTTAATTCTATTTATTATCTTTGCAGTATGTAAAGAGTCTATACTTATTTAAATATAGATTTATTTAGAACTATGATTTTCTTATTTCATTCAAAAACAAAAGTTTATGCACTTTTCCTCCCAAATAAGCTGTATTAAAATAAAAATTTCAAGGTATTTAAAACAAGGCCATTTATCTATATATGTACAAGATGTGTTTTTAATTCAGTTTGCATTAATTCACTATTTTATTATTATAAATACTGTAATACAAAATTGATCCGTAGTACTTAGGCACAAAAATTTTTGCATAAAATTTGTGTACTAGTGTATAAATTTATGTGCAAGTGCTATTTTTTTTATGAATATAAAATTTATCAAAGTATTTATAGGATATATAAATGAGTATTAGTCATTCTTTTTTTCTTTTTTAAACATGAACTATTTTTTTAAATAATTGCATAATGTATCCTAAAAGAAAGAGAGAGTCTATTAAATTAAATCATAAATACCAACTTCCTGGTGTACCCATAACAATTGTGCTAGTACAGTTATTATACGGTACATATATGAGCTGTAATATGTGTAGAAGGAATATTATTACAGTTAAAATTTCGCATCATAATCTGGCACTGCATGCTGTTTTCATGCTCATGATTTGAATATATAATAATTTGTATGTACTTGTCTATCAATGCTCATCCATTGATTTGTTTTCTATAAAATGGATTTAAAAGATGTGATCAATTAAAATTTGTTAAAAAAAACAATATTCAATCTTAGGAAGAGAAATCAAACAACCAGAAAAGTCACAGAATTTTAAATCATTTTTCAGTCTACTGAAGTACTCCCAAATATCACCATTGATTCATCACAGTAAAAATTATTGGCAAAAACAGCAACTTTTGGTTGTGTTATATCAATAAAAATAGATGAGCATTCATACACGAGTATCCTTTTGTATAATTTTGTTTTTCATTGTTCCTTTTAGAGAAAATTATGAAACGTTATTGTTTTTTGTTTATTTGAAAAATTTTACTTTATTGTTTTACATTGCCTCGCAATTTTTTTGATGAAAGTTCTAAATAACAGTGCACAGAGAGAAGCTGTAGTTGGTATTCTACTGAAATGTTATACCTCATAAAATGGCTGTTTGTTGTTAAATGTGTGGAGGTGGTTGTTTAAATATATGAATAAAGTGTAGAAAATAATTTTACAAAATGTTAAAAAAAAATATATTTGTTGAAATAGATGCTAGAGCTATGCTGTAGTTGCTGTTCTGGAAAATTTTAAAGTGTACTAAAATTTTAATTTTTATATATGTATGTGAACATTAAAAATGATACATTTAAAAATGTACAGAAATTTGTGAATTTTTTTAATATTATGAAAATCATTTGTTATATTTTTTTTTTTTGCCATACTATTGGATTTTGTAAAGCTCCAAAAATTTATATTTTTAATGGATTTCACTTGCAACTATCAGTAGCAACTTGCACAAATGTGTTGTAAACTATTCAAACACTGCCAATGATTTCAATTTATGTAAAAGAAAAATGACTTGAATGGATAGGAATTTTTCTTTTGCCAAAAATAAAGCTTATTATGCTTCATTGTTTAAAGTATGATTTTGATAGTTTTGTTCCTTTGAATTAAATGCTGATTTCATCATAATATATTCTTATTGCTTCATTCAATTTAAATACCTCTTCTCTTCTTATTTGAAATTTCTAGATGGAAATTATTAATTTTAGTACTGTACCTAAATTTATTGAAGCATTTTTATGTACAGGATGATTATAATTAAATTCCCACTTTCAAAATGCAGTAATAAAAAAAAAAAAACCACTTGTCACAATGAGTTCACATTTGAACTGAAGATATTTAAGAAGGGGGAAAATGGTATGGCATCCAAAAAGTTCTAAAGTGTATTAATAGATAGCGCTGTAAGCAGCATAAAGAAAGTGAATTCGGCTGCCAGTGCTATTTTGAATCTAAACGACAACGTATTTGGCATGAGTTGCACGTTCAATGTGCTTATTTCGCTTTTTTGATGGAAAACGACTTTCAAATCATTCAACAATTGTGACACTTCTAGTGGAACCTTTTTTTTTATGCCACACCGTTTTCCCCTTCTTTGAGTATCTTCAGTTCAAATTTGAATCAGTTTGAATGTGGGTTTTTTTTTTTTTTTTTTTTTTACAGCATTCTGAAAATGGGACTTTAATTATAATCACCATGTTTATTTCAAAATGAGCATTATGGTCTTTTCATCAATTTTGAGAGGTACTGTGCCAGACAATTAAATATTTTACTGCGTAGCTAATTAGTTTACGTCTTTTTACCTAAATTTGCTGCTATAGCAACGCTGGATTGACCACTATGTGATACCAATCTCAGGGGTGGAAAATCAAAAAAGATTTTCGTAGCAGAGTAACTTGCATTTTTATAGCAGCTTTCAATGGTTTCGTAGTAGATAAATTTACAATTTTTGTAGTAGCTCTCTCTCTCTCTCCGTGTGGTTTCGTAGCAGTATATTTTTACATTAACAGTTCATTATTTCAAAGCATATACTAATTAATTTTAAGATTAATATGAAATAAAATCTCAGGATTTGTACATGATATTTTAAATTCAATCCGAAACTAATTTATTGGTGTGTTTATAAGAAAATTAGAATCGAATGCTAGATTATTTTTTATTTAATATATATTAATAAATACATCCATTATTGAATAGGACACATTTCAGTAATGGATGTATGTATTAATATTTTTAACGGCTAACAATTTTTGTTTATCGTTCTTGCAACTTCGAATATTTTGGAATTAACAGCAATGAATATTTTAAATGAATTTCATATAAAAATATGATTATTAAATTATCTAATAGAAAAATATTACATTTTTCTCTGAATTTTATTTTGGCACACTATTTTTACATTAAATATATTATTTAATTAAAATATGAATTATTTTAAATAAATGGTAGTAAGAAATAAAAGATTCGTTTAAAATTTAAAAGACTCAATTAAAATGCATTTGATAAAGAAAAAAAAAAAAAATGTTTATATGTTTACAATAAATTATTTCTATTCGTATAAGCAAAATGGGGGTTTTTAGTTTTAAAATTAAATCTAAAATTACATGCATCCAATATCTCATGCGTAAGGAGAATGAACAATAATTGTGTAGATAAATGTCATAAATATGTTTTTAAATATTATTTAACAAATTTTATTTTTTGAGAATTTTAATAGTTCTAAATATAACATTGTTCTTTTCCTACAGAATATCTCCCACTTAAGAAATTCTATTCAAGTAATAAATGGAAAATAAAGAATTGCTGTAATACTTCGAATGAAAGATTAAGCTAATTTTTAATTTATTATTAAACAATATTCAAATTTTATTTTATTTTTAACAAGATAATAAATAAAAAGAATACGTTTCTTTAGTTGTAGAGGAAATCTTCAAAAAATTTTTAGAAATTAAAAAAAATTATGCTTGGTGGTAAATAATTTACAAGTGTAAAATTTGTACATTTATTTGAAACAGTTATTGTAGAAATATTTAGTATGTTCTGAAGCACATTTATTTGTTCCTATAAAGAACAATAGATGGCGCCACAATATCACCTTGAATCATTAAAAATTTTCGCTTTATGACAAATGTTGTTGCCATACTAATAAAATGCCATCGCCAGCGAAAACGTCATCAAAACAGAACTCTTAACAATTCTGGTTAATTCTTACCCCCTAATAAATTATCTTAGCCTAATACGAATGAGCTTATTTTCTATTTTCGGAATTACTAAATCAAAAATCTCATTCATTCTCATTTTTTTAAATTTGATGTTTTTGTAGCAGAAGGTAGCAAGGCATGAATTTTGGAGCTGTTGGGCGCAGATTTTCTACTCCTGCAATCTGCTAACAAACATTAATATCGGTTACGACATCACTATTTTTTGACATTTTCGTTCTACTGTTAAGTTTTGATTCGATTAACACTGTTGATTTCTCATGATTGTCGGTCGAACCAAACATATCTGTCAGTCAGTATTTTGACCCACGTGTTTATGGTGCTTGGCAACCAGTGTCCCTGAAAAAGATCTTGACGATTGAGTCCAAGCGGAGTTGTGGTTCTCATGTGGGCAATACTAGCATCTCTTTGACCTCCGCTTCAGGTGGACAGGCGGTACACCTCCGTTTCCGAGTGTATACATCGGCTGGTAATTATTAGCCCCTGAATTCAAAGAGTAACTCGAACTGTATAGGTCCTGTCCGCCAGGTCCTTATACGATCAGAGATCTGCTTTTGCTTATAAGGTTCCATAACGGATAATGCAGTCTGGAATGCTAACACTTTTTCCTTCTTTCATGACTTTGGAAAAGACCTTTTCTTTTAAACATTATGAAATTGGAAATCCTTCATTTGCAAAAATCATGTATTAAAAAGGACATTCTTTTATTTTCATTACACTTCTTTAAATAGAAATTTTGTTTCGTGAATTGAAATAATAAACTCATTGCCAATATACTTAAATATGATTGTTAAAAGTGTGTTTTTTTTTATAAAAATTATCAAAATTTGTATTATTTATTATAAAAAAATAAAAAAGCTTATTAATAAATGTTACAAAAACTTTTTATTTATACGAAAAAATACTTTTATTAATTCTTTATTCTCTCCTACACAATATAAAGATACCAGTCAAAATAAACACAAGATGAAATGTTGGATTTATAATTCTGATGACACTTTCTTTACATCCTATTTCCTTGTACTTCAATAGTTGATTAAAATTTCTAAATTGCAGTGAATACATTTAAAATAAAAGCAATTTTTAAATGAACAAATAACCAGAAACATGATTTCAAATTATCCATATTAATTAAAGAATTAAAATAAAGAACATGCAACTATGTTATTTTTTTTACTGGATATTAAGAAAATTATAAGAAAACATGTGAAAGTATTCAAGAAATAAATTAATGTAGAATGAAATTAGAAAAGAATATGTATAAAGAATTTATTTGATCCTTGAAGTACATGGTTAATAATTGCTTATGTACAAAAAAAAATCACATTTTCTTACAACAATCTATAGAATGGATAATTCTTTTCAGTACTACATAGAATTGTGTGCATATTCTAATGAGATTGAAGTAAAGATGGAATTACACAACTGCAGTTTGAATTTTCATAATATATACATCAAAAAAGAAAATATACATTTCTTACCAGTAACAATACCACGAAAGCCAGATTTTATGTATATAGTTCTTTTATTACAACCATTGAAGGAAGAAGTATAGCATACAAAAATTCCATCTTAAATTCTATGAAAATATGACAGTTGAGGGCACGTTCATAATGAGATACACCGACAAACTACTTAAAAGCAAAATAGATAATTAATTCTGCAACCCTTAGTTATTTTAATATTCTAGGATATTTTTAGAATATTTTTAACAATCCTACTTCATAGATGATTTCAAGCAAAGTTAACTTAGTGCTCAGAAAATTGTGTTATTCATATTTAGTTGTAATATTCTAAATGTAAAATTATCTAAGTTAAACATTTACAATGAAGTTTGTTTTTTTAATAAAGATATTTTCTTGCATAATTCTAAATTCTATTTGTTATGTTTTATGAGAGTTTAATAGAAATTATTAAATGGTGACATTTGTGAAATTATTGCTGTAGAAGGAAGATAATTTTAAAGGGCTGATATTGAACGTTCTTTTATAACTTTTTACAATTAAAAGTATGAGTTGAGATTTTAGAAAGCTCTAATTCATTCAACAAGGCATATACCGCTTTTTACACTAATACAAATGGATGGAAATTATTTGAGCTATACGTGTGCAAAATCGTAATTAAAATGTATTTGTATAAATTATTATTGCTATAGTTACAAAAGAATTAAATACTTAGTTTGCCATTTAAAAACATTAGATCAAAAATAAAATCTATGCAAATATATTTCACACATAAAGAATTCAACTTTTAAATATATTACAGTAAAATAAATTAAGACAACATAGGTAATATAAAATGCAGATAATTAGATATTAAAAAAGTGAAGGAAAAATATTATTGCTAAGAAATTAAAAGATTCTGATTAAAAATATTTTTTTTAAAAATCACAACTATTATGAGCTATGACCTCAGAAATTTAAAAAGAATACAAAAAAAAAACAAAAGGAGATTTTTGAAACGCATTAATCATGAACATTCTTTTTAAACTGTCAACCAGCATTGTGTTTCGATTACTACTTTTTTAATAGGAGAAATGACCCACAGATGACGTTACAAGAATTCACAGACTAACACACACATATCTGTACAGCAAAAATATTTTCTTCGTAATAACATATTAGCATACTTACATCATTAATTTTTATACATGCTGTAATAGTTTATAACTGACAAACCATCTTGGAAATACAGCAACCATGAGTTGCACGATATCCATTGTTAGCCACAGGACGACACCAGCAAGAAACAAGACAGTAAAAAAAAAGTGCACTTTTACTTTTCTCCTTGAGGATGATAATGTTCTTACAGAATGCCATTGGTTATGTATTGAAAATTGTCATACAACTTTGTGGTTATTGAGTGCATGCTAGATTCAACCATCGAATCAACAAGAAGTTGGAGTTGTTCTTCAGTTAAACCCATGTGGAATCGGTCTTTAAGTGCTCGAATGGCACTGGCACCATTTTTAAAACAGGGTAGCTGGCAGGAGGCTTGCATTATTTCAACTAAAGTAACAATTTTCTCATGATGCTTGCGTGCAGCAACCAGGCCTTGAAGCATGAGTATTTTGAAGTATTCAAACATATCATTTCCAGGTCCACCCATCACCTGAAGGAATTAAGATGCATATTTTAATTGTTTCAACATAAGAATTTCATAAACATATTATAAGATGTTTTTATTCAAATTAAGATACAGATAAAATACTTGCTAAAATGTGAAAATTAATTCATTACAAAAATCGTCAATATTATAATTTTTTTCCGTAAGTATATAAAAAAAGATTTAAAAAGTTTGTGAAGTAATGTAACTTACAAATAACCATTACAAAATCTGTATTAAATGCATATTGAACATATACAGTAATAAAATTACTTCTTATAAACACTAAAATATATATATATGGTATTGATTTTAAAAATTCCCTAAAAAGGTTGCCTACATCAAATTTACACTATATCTCGTAATAATGCACATTAAAGTAAGCATTTACATTGCACATTCTTACACCATGTCAGGAGAAAAAAAAAATCAAAATTAAATCTAAATATCCTAATTGCAAATTGATGCCGATACAGAACATTATTTATTACAATTCACTACATAAAAAGTATATAACAAATAAGCTTCTAATTTATAACATTTTAAACAGACAAAATATACTCACATCAACAAATTCTTGAGTCAATTTGAATGGAGAATTTTCAAATCCCAAGTTTTTTGGAGAAGAAGATAAAATAAAGCCAAAATCTATGTGAATTATATGACCTTCTCCATCTAATAGAATATTCCCATTATGTCTGCAAATATAAAATAAAGTTAATCTAATTTCACCCAAAAATTCCTAAATTCTTTCAGAGTAAATAAAGTAGAAAACATTAAAAATACACGTAAGTTTTTTTTTATAATTATTTTTTAAGATTATAATAAATAGACTGTGTGGTTAAAAAGCAAAATAAAATTAATTTCTGAAAAGGCTAAAGAAAACATTTACTTCCTAAAATTATATATTTTTAAATTCATAGAAAATAATTTTAAACTTTGAACATTAATTTTTTGAGAGAAATGCACAAGGAACATAATATAATCATCATTAGAGCATAACATAATTACAAAAAAGCATACTATAATCATTTTAAGAAATTAAATCAAAGAAGTAAGACATCATAATAAAAACTACCAAACTTAAATTTTTTTCATTTGTTTGATATATTGAAGCCTCTAATCTAGATTAAAAACATTGCATTCAAGTCCTAATGCCACTGGAAGCACAGAATACAAAATGGCATTTTAAATTTGTAATTTTTTTCAATAAAAAATTACTTATATTAATTTTTATTTAATCAAAAAGTAAATTATGTTAATTTGTATATATATATTTTGAGTGCATATAAAAAAAATTTAGTAAGTCAGTAAATCTCTTGTTAACTATACAGAGAGATCAGTAAGTTACAAGAAAAAAAAAACTTTTTTTCAAACATCTTTAATTATAAACTTATAATTCATAATTTTATATCAATTTTAAAAATTCTAAAAATTAAAATTCCCAAATTATGAATTATTTTCTGAGTAAAATAACTTATTTAAGATAAATAGAATACCAATTATTTATGATATTATTACTTAATTCAAATTAATTATGTAATATGTATATTATAGTGTGTATATATATATTTATATATATATTGGAATTTAAAATTTAGCTTAATTATATGTGTATTGGAGGAATTTCACTAACAAATATAAGTCACATTTATGAAAAGAATCTAACACATACCTATCTTTAACTTGAACAAGGTAGGATACAAGACAATAAGCTGCACAACTTTGCACGAAGTTCCGCTGAGCACTCAGGAATGCTTCGGTATTAGCACCACCAAATTCTTGAAGGAAATATTGTAATAAAGACATTTTGCTGTGTTTCTTGACTTGATGCAAAGACACTGTATTCAGAATAGGTTCAATCATACCACTATCTTCAGAAGTAACTAAAATTCGATAAGGCCTGACCCACAGAGGTACTCGCTCACTTTCCCAGATGTTCTGAAAAATTTTTTATATGTTAATAATAATAATAATAATTTATTATTTTTATAAGGTATTCATATAAGAATTTAGCAAATACTTTTTTAAATTCCCTTGAAAAGTTTTAGAATTCTGACAAAGTTTCTTAAATAATTAAACTTTCTAAGCCTTAATTTAACCTAAACAATACTGTGATCGTCTTTGAAATTTTATGTACTATAAATATCTGTAAAAATGTTTTAACTACTTTTATTAATGAATGCTAGATTAATTTTACTTTTTTTACTATACATTAGTTTTTTAATACAATGTTTTATCTGCAAACATTTTGGAGAAAACTATGATTTGCTATATTCAGCCTGAAGAAATTCAAGAATACACTTCAAAACTAATGAAATATATCAAACAAAAATATGTTTGCAAATATACAAATAAGTATTCACACCTGTTACATTAAACTGAAAAAAAAAAAATAATAATAAAATATTAATATGAATATTGAAAGAATTTTCAATAATTATTAGGAAATTAAAAACATAAGTAGTTTAAAAACATACATTTAGACAGAAAACATTAACAGCAGTTCTTTATTAACAAGGCATGAAATAGTTAATCATTTACGTCAATATTTCAATAAATTGCTCCAACGTTATGCAAGTAAAAATACAGTAAAAGGAATAATTTCCCATTCTCCCATCATTTCTCATAGAATGGCCAAAAGAAATGATAATCATGAGACAATAAATGCTGGCCAACAAAGAATTTCCTTTTACTTATATGTAATACATAAGGTAGTAACATGTTGAATGTTAGTACACATACAGATACTGTTGTAAATAATATAGAAAAAAACATACAATAAATACATAAATATTTTTACAAAAATATGTTAAATTCAAGATGGCCCTATCCATTTTTTTTTAATTATTAAGATTTATTAGTAGAAATAAAATCCACAGTTTCCTTCCCGAAATCATGCTGAAAAATGTCCTCAAGGGAAGCATTCTAAAGCTGGTTGTTAAAATAGCAATTGTATAGAGACTATAAATTAAAATCAGAAATGCAAGAAAAAGAATGATAAAAGAAACAATGTATGAAGGTTCTACTGTAATAAGAATTTTAAAAAACGTCAGATGAATGAAAAATAATTATAGAAATGAATAATTTAAATGCATATCAAATGTTGCAGCCACATAATCCTTAAAATGAATAACCTTTTTAGGGAAAAAACTAAAAACAGATTTAAACAAAACCCTACAATTTCAATTCTGGTTTTATACACCCTAATTTGTTGGATATTTTCAACATTAAATGAATTTCATACTTGTAAAGTTGCCAACAACTGGTAAGCCATCAGTTCTTGTCTCAAATCATCCCCACATTTTATAATGGCTGATAATAAATTCCAGCTGGGAAGATGACCATACGGAGAAGATTCCCTGATGCGTCTTACTTTCTCTTCCCACGGTTCTTTTAAAGCTGCAGCAGAAGGATCTTCTGGATCACGCTGAAAACATGGGGAAAAAAAATAAAAAATTATGCATTATATACATTAATAATTTTTAACATGAAAATGAAATAAAAATAAACAGGATTCAGTTTTTGTTTTGAAAACAAAATTCGAAATATAAAAATGCAGATATTTAAAATAATTATTACTGCCAAGAAAATTAAATCTCTTCATCAATTTATTATAAGCCAATCCATTAAAAAAAAAAAAAAAAACATTTTGAGACACAGGAAAGGATTTAAGAAATAATTTTTGCTATGATCAGACATGAAAATAAAATCAACTACAACAAAACATTTTTTTTTTCCTTCTAATGCAGCTGGCAACAGACCGTGATCGCCGCCATAAGAGCTGCACCTATGTTACCACTTTGCATTGCCCAGAGGGGCGTAACTTGGATGGTAAGCCACGGGCACGAAGTAACAATACCCTGCAGCGCTCTACGATCCATTAGGGACCGGGACCTACGGCTTAAAGTGATTATGAACCACTATAAACACCATGGCAAAGCTGGGATTTGGAACCCGATACCTGTGGTACCAAATGCCAGAATAGCCATTCGGCCATCAGGCCCTGACAACAAACCATAATTAAGACAAAAAACCTCACCTTAAATGTACTCTTTGGGGCATTAATATTTTCAGAAAGTCTCCTACGAATTTCACCAGCAGCAACGTAAGCTGGTTCTCTACTGTCAGCACTAGTTCCACTGTCTTGTGACATTTCAGAGAGTGCATCCCTATCTTTAGGTTTTAGACAAGCAGCATACTATAAAAAAATATACACACAGTTAATGAAATGCATACATATTAAATCATTTTTTTTTAAGTATGATAAAACTTTAAATATCTTTCAAAATTTTTCTATTTTGAAACAATTTGGCATTCTGAAAGATATATCAATTTAAAATGAATAATTAATCTTATAATTAAGTTACATTAAAGCAAGGCATTGTTGTTCTTTATGTTAAGTTGAAAAAAAAATTACAGTTTTCAAACTTTCTTTCAATAATTTTAAATAAACTATTTCTATAATTAATACATATAAATCTTTGTTATTTAATACCTCAAAATTGATAATGCATTAAAAGCAATTAACACTTGTAATATTTTCCACATTAATTTTATTTAAATAAAAGTTTCATGTCATGCAAGCTTAATTTTTTTTTTTTTTTTTTTTTTTTTTTTTAACATTAACAAAAAATTATTATGTTATGTAAAATCTGAAATAGGGAATAAATACTCTAAACAAAATAAATGCATGTCAAGATTTTTCTGTATTTTTTACCCCTATTCATAACACTGATGTTATTAACATAATAAAAATTAAGGAATTTGAAAGTTATAATTTTGAAAAAATGAAATTTGTATTACCTGCAATGAAATGGCATCATCTTCTTGTGTCCAACAATCTGCATCATCATCCATTGCTGGATGAACAGAAAAAGATACTCCACTAAAATCCTGATTGCAAAAGAAATCTGGGAGATTTTCTTCAGATCGTGTCTGTCTAAGGGCATTTATCATCTTTGGTGGAACTGGTGAGCCATGGATATCATCAACTTCAATAACTTCAACATATATTAAATACGGAGCCTAAAATTCAATAACATGAATTTTTATAAATGTTATCATGAATTATGTACTTTAGAATGAAATAAATTAATAATTAAGATTTGTTTAATAAATTAAGATTTGTTTTTAAAATAAAAATCTTTTATTCAAGGAAATTTGAAATCTTTAAATTGCAGGATATTACTTTAAGGTGAGAGGAATAAATTGCATAAATGATTATTTAAATGTTTAATTAAATATTACAATACCCCAGAATGCCATAAGTGAAAAAGAAAAAGCACAATGCAACTTTTACTAGGCTCATGCTAAATTTTTAAAATGGCAAATTAGGAAATTAAACTTGCTGTATATTAATTTTAACATATGTTAATAAAAAAAACAAAAACAAAATTCCTTTCTAAAAAAATATAAAATTCTTATAAGGACGATATATTTGAATTCATGATATAATAAAGAATTATTGAACTTGAAATAAAGTTAAGTTTTTTGAAAATTATAAAATATTTTTAAAAGAAACCTAAAAAAAACTAATTTCACATATAAATAAAGGTATTTAAAATAAAAATATGTACATATTGTACCAATTATACTATTTCTCTAAACAAACATTATAGTCACCTTTAAGACATAAAAAAGAATCAATGCTATAAATATTTCTCAGTAGCTCGATCACTTACTTTATCTTTGGAATTTAGGACTACAGAAGCCTGAGGTGGAATCCTTAGAATGAGGTGTTTCATTGTTTCAGAGTGAATAGGAAGCCAAACACGAGCAGGAAGATTCAGATTTAACATTGAGAGTTCTGCTTGGAGTTTTGAGCTGCAAATATAGTTTTTAATTCAACAAATGCTTCAAAATAGGTAAAATTGAAAATCAAAATTTTACTATAAAATCATAATAAATTATTTAACATTCATGGTAATAAATACTACATAAAAAATCTATAATAAATGTATCATTGAAAAAGAAACTCACTTTTTAATTCTTTCGTAAGAACAGGTTGCAGACGTAAACCAATTGACATTAAAGCTTGAACAAAATCTTGTTGTGCTCCCAATCGAGGAGCCTGAAAAATTCAAAAGATTTCATTATAATATGTAGTAATTTTAATGCAAAACAAAAATATAAACATACAAAATTAACTTTCTTATAGAATATCAAAACTATTAACAAATTTTAGTGTTTCAAAAATTATATACAAATTATTTAAATTAACTATGATAATTAAGAAAAAAATTAAACATGCCTTTTAAACAGCATATGTATACAGTGCATATTCAATTGCTATAAATTATTAGGGAATTGAAATTACTGTTTAGCAAGAAAATGCGAGTAGAATTAGGCAGCATAATTTTAGTACAATGTCAAAAAAATTTCAACAGGAAATATAATATGAAAACAACATATTAACTTTGAGACTGTCAATACAATTTGATAATAATACAAACTATATATATATATATACAATTGCATTACTTTGTCCCAACCTAATTTGAAAATATAAAAACAAGAGAAGAGAATTGGCAAGGAAAAAGATTAGCAGAAGTGTGGTTAAATAGTAAAATTGTATGATAACAAAAATGCTACTTTTATTATAAAGTATATTTCTTTTTAAATATCAGAATCCCTCACATGGAAATCTAATAATTTCCATTTTTAAACATTATTCAATTAATTTAGTAATAAAAACACCAATGATATATATAATATTGGCTACATAAAAAAATTTTAATTAAAAAATTAAGAGAAATTTTTAAAGGTTTCTCCTTTAATTCCTGCAACAAATATTTATTACAATTAATGATCACTTTTGTGATTCTATAAATAAAAGAAAACAAACTATAATAGTATTTATTGTTATTATTATTACCTGACATGAACAGTGTACTACTTGTCCCCTGAGATCACTGCATATGCTTTTGCAACTGTCAAAACATTTGCATCCATTGTCAAATGCATGTCCTGATGCAAGATCTTTTGGGGCATGTTTATTTAAATTCCCTGCAGTAGAGACACTTCTCCTCATAACAGTATTTCCACCAAGACCTAAAACAATTAGTAACATTTTAAAATTATAAATAATTATACATTTATAGCAATGGCTATTGATGCAACAATAATTGAATACGTAAAAATTATATTACGAAAGCTTTCCGTCACAATTTATTTTAAAATATAATCTATATGGATGAATAATTAAACGTCAGCAATACAAATTTATGTTTGAAAAATTTTTAATTATTATATAATTAGATGTTGTTTAGAAACATAAATAAACTCTTAATAAAAGAACATAACTCCTGCCTTTTTTTTTTTTTTTTTTTTTTTAATTGATTAAAAGCTAAGAGAACTATTATAAAAGAAATCAGATATTTACATATTGACCAATTAGGAACAAATTATAAATTTAAAAAATAGAAATATAAATAAAAAATTATTACCAGTTGCATCAGAATACGACCTTTGATGAGTTTTTTTAGGAGATAATATAGGACCGACAGGAGGGCATGGTTTACTTGATTCTTTAGGTCTGAAAGATAATTGTATTTTAAATATATTAAATAAGAAAAATAGTTATTTGAATTTCATCTAATAAAAAAAGGAACTGTATGACATTTTTACAGCATCGATTTTCTCATATATAAACGTAAGTGCAAAAAAAAATTTCAAAGTGTTACCTTAACTCTTCTGAAAGTATCATTTTTTTCAGTTTTGACCCTTGTGACTTCTTACGGGACGGTGTGTTTTCAGCACAGAATGCTTGCAATAGCCATGCTAATTGAAGAGAAAATTCTACACTATTTCGACACCTAAAAATAGAGTTATTTTCAATTAAAATAAAAAATATATAAATGTTTGATATTGTAACAAACATACAATGCAAATAAAATCCACATACATCTTAAATAAAAGAATTAAATTAATTAAACTTTTTTAAAGTAAATAAAATTTAATATTGCTGTTTCACGAATGGTTTTAAATGGAAAAATTGATATTAATAATCTTATTAAATTGCCATTTATTAAAATTTATATAAAAAACTCAAAATATGAAACATAAATAATGATGATTACAAAGGAAACAAAGATTATTTTCTGATTGCATACAAGTGGCTCTAACAATACTTTTTGCAGAAATTTTAATTCAGTTATTTTAAATGACAATACTTTTTACATATACTTTTAATTCAGTTATTTTAAATATAACCGAATTGAAATTTTTGAACCAAATATTTTGAACAATAAAATCTATTAAATATGAAAAAAGGAAATTGCTTTACCTACCTATACACAAGATAAGGATGTATTGCTTCTGCAAGATCGGAATGGTGGACATACAAGCTCACAAGCTGAGGCAGATAAAAATTAACACTTTGATCTTCAAATGTGAACATTCGATTGCCTGCAAATAAAAATGTACACAATAACTACACAAAAATTAAAATTTAAGAAATTAAATACAGATTACTATACAGGTAAAAAGAAAAAAAGACATAACAGGACCTCATTTTATAAAAAAAAATTAATTAAATTTTCATTTCTGCTCTAATCTATATTATACTTGTACACATGCAGGGCTCGACTAGTAATTATTAAATTGCAGCAGTATTCATCAATTTTTTACCATTCATCCCTTAATAATGTAATAAAATAATTACCTAAATTAATAATGAATAAAATTTCAGTTTATAGCAGAAAGATCAGTTTTGTTATTTATAATTACAATATATGGCTTGATTACAACTAGTGTATTGTTTTTTTATGTTTCAAGAAAATATACCAATTATTCTTGTTGTTGTTCTAATGCAGCTGGCAATAGAGTGACAGTTAATCTTTATGCCGTAAACAAGGAGACTCCACCGCTGTTACTCATTTTGCACTACCCTGGGACATATGTAGCTTGAAGATAGGCTACGACGCGATCACACTACCCCCACAGCTCTCTACGATCTTAGGACTTAGGGTTCAAAGTGGATTACGGACCACTACAAACATCCATGGCATCGCCGAGCGCCAGCCATTCGGCCATCTAGAAAATTACTCTATGGATACTAAAATCATATAGTATTTGAAATTTTCAACATTTCTTTTAACAGTGAGTTCTTCAGTGATGAGTAGCTTAATAGATAGGGGGGGACATCTGCTCTCGTTAATATAAATAGGCGTGACTCATTAAAATACCAAGGTTAAATAGAGTCTCACTGCAGACACCGATGGTGTAATATGATAAGGAAAAAAATTCTTGTCAAGGAGAGGGGGGATTGAGAAAAAAAATTCTCAAAAGGCCTCCCTATTTGACCTTTAGCGTGTGGTGTATTTAACCTTGAACCTAAGAATGAGTCAACCACACTAGAAAAGGGAAAGAATTCGCAGCCTTGTTACATTGGAAAAACGATACATGATAATGGGAGGAAGTGAGATAGGATCACAGCAAGATAGGAAGAAACCTCCGTAGTAGACAGAAATAGAACAAATTTCTCTCTCTTAATTTACTCGAAATTCTTTTACCAAGTCTGGCAACTGGCTAATTAATGGGGATAGACCCCTTGACCTCTCCATCTTAATTCATATATAAAATTTACGGTTATTAACTGGCTGCTTAATGTTAGTATATGGTGAAAAAATAAAGTTTCTAAAAATTTAAAAAATTGTACTAAAAAATGTAATAAAATACTAAAAATAAATAAAAGTAAGATAAAAAATATAAAGTTAAAATTAAAATTAAAAGAATTTAAATTATAACTTCGGTACAATGAGGTACCCATTGTAGATGCTCTAAAAATATTATATAAGATTAAAATTGTGATTGTTGAACGTGTGGGCTGTAACGATGAATCTGTAATTAAAAAGCATTATAATCCCCCCCTCCCCCCAAAAAAAAGGAAAAAAAGCCGTTCAAATCCTTATACCACTTTAGTCTGTTTCACGTTCTTGTTGAATAATATTCTTCAACAATTCAAATTATAACTTAATTCCAGAATTTGTTCCTGCTTTGATAAGTGAGCGGCTCTTATATTTATGATGATGACCATCCTTCAAAGATGTATATTTTGTATTTTGTTAAGAATGTACCACAACTTCCTTTTAAATGATGTAAAGATTATTTCGCCTTAAATAAAATGGGCATTTAATCATCGATTCAACTATTGGAAAAATGCAGCACTATAAATAGCATGATTAATAGGTAGGAAGTTACATTTGATCGGAATGGTTGGTACTTACGGAAATTAATCAAGATAGCAGAATATAACATTTACAGCCCACGGGAAACAAAGTACTACATGTATCAAGGAAAGTTTTACGAGCCAATAAAATTTAATGATTCCACGGAAAGGCCCTAATATGTTACATCTTATATCAGGGTATCGTTAATTGGGAAGATTGCGATCCAGTTTTCATTTGTCCGTGAAATTTTATTCCTACAAGTGGGGCAATGAAGTTAGTCACGTTTTATCTTATATATAGGCATAAAATGCTTATTTGAAATATGTACTTACTGCAGCAACAACTCTTGCTAATTTGATTCGGCAAATATAGTTTACACAATACATACAATGCATGTTAATAAATTTATATTTAAAACATGTGTATTGGTTTGATTTAAATTAAATCATTTTTTACAGAAGACTTCAAAGTAATAAATTATTTACTTAAAGGAGTGTAGTATATGGGGCCTGAGCGCTCGGTGCCACATAGGAAAATGGAATGGAAGTATGTATTCGAGTATGGAAAATAGGCTCGCGCTATCCACTTTATTGTGACTTGCCACCAGAGGGTGCTGCAGCATTTCATCTTATAGACCATTCAAACGATATCCATGAAAATGAGTATGCACCTAGATTGGAACATAGAGAATATATTCGCGATATGTAATTTTTTAGAATTATTATTTTTCCGGGTTCGTATAACGTATGCCGGGTCCTACTAGTATGAAATAAAATGTTTGATGACAGATTTGGAGATATTGGCGAATGAATGATAGCACATGTTGCATTTTGCAAGTTCAGAATTCATAGTTGTGGGGTTACACGCTTTTATACTCTCCAAAAAAGTGTGATAAGGAGCATAATTTATATCGCAAAAATACCATAATGGTATCGGGGGAGGGTTTGGGATGATAATCAACAACAGAATAAAAGAATTTCATGAATAAAGTAGCTTTTGACGAAGTTTATTGCAGCTCAAAAGAATTCCAAGTGCTATTGTTAACTGGGTGAATATAGGGCACAATCTTCGGGGGGCCGTGACATAACAGTCTTTTGTCCACCGCCTACCCTCTCAGGCCACCCCTCCAAAAGCCCAGCATACTCAACATTTTTCCCACGATCCAACAGAAAAAAACAGATTCCTTTACAGCAAGTAGCATCAGAAAATTTGAAAGCTATACATTTTCCAACTATATTAGAAGAGCAGCTATCACGTATGAACAGGTTTTAAGTAGATTTTAGAAATTAGGTTGTCATTATTAATCTTCGTGTAAACAGCTTCGTGTTCGTGTAATCAGTTCCCTGTATTATCACACTGACAAATACCTTGAAGTTCAAGTTCCAGAAAAATCAAAACTAAGTTGTTTTTTTTTATTATTTACGCTTCTTTTACACTACTTGTTCCTCGTTGAATGAAGATTAGGAGCAATTCAAGACGTCCTCTGTCTTGCATGTATACATAATAGAACCAGTCTATATACAAGTGAATAATTCTAGATTTTGAATACAGGATCAACAGACGACATTACTGAACCGAAATTATGCTTTTGAATGTATAACACGTTTCCCTTCTTAATATGCAAAGACCTGCATAGTGTAGATAAGATTTTTCAAGTTAACTTTTATAATGGAAAAGTTTCTTTTGTTTAAAATACGCACATCACTGAATGTGCAACGAATATGCAATGGAATAATTATTTAATTTAAACATATACTTCTCACACTGGCAAATGCCTTGAAGTTCGAGTTCTAGAAAAATTAAAACTAATTTATTATTTAATTATTATTATTAATATTATTTTTGCTTTATTTAAAAAAATGTTTTTTATTTATGCTACTTTACACTTGTTTCCCAATGAAAGTTGAATGATAAAGATTAGGAGCAGTTCGAGACATCCTTTGTCTTGCATGTGTACATAACAGAACCAGTCTATATAAAATACGTGAATAATTCTAGATTTTAAATACAGGATCAAAATACACAACTACTGAACTGAAATTATGCTGTTTGAATGTATAACACTTTTTCCTTTTAATACGCAAAGACCAACACAGTATAGATAAAAATTTTCCAAGTCAACTTTTACCATAAAAAGTTTCTTTGTTTAAAATACACTTATCACTGAATGCGCAACGAATATGCAATGATGGTAAATGAGATAATTATTTAATTTAAACATATACTTCGCACTAGTTGAATATTCCAATTTGTTGCTATTGTTTATGTTTATTAAAAGTTTCTGTGATATAATAATAATAATATTATTATTATTATTATTATTAATAACAATAAAAGCTGAAATACAGGGTTATTATAATTAATAATTAAGCCCCACTTTCAAACTGCTGCAAAAAAAAGAAACACTCGTCACTTCAATGAGTTCAAATTTGAACTGAAGATACTTGAGGAAGGGCGGAAGGGTACGGCATCAAAAAAAGTTCCAAAGTGTATTAGTAGATGGCGCTGTAAGCGGCATAAAAAAGTGAATTTGGCTGCCAGTGATATTTTGAATCGAAATGACAACGTATTGGGCATGAGTTGCACATTCAACCCACTGTAGTGTTCAATGTGCTTGATTGTTTCGATTTTTGAACGGAAAACATGTCATTCAACAGTTGTGAGACTGTGAGTGGAAAGCTCATTCACCACGGCAAGGCCATACCAAATTGGATGGAAATAATCGGTGGAACTTTTTTTTTGATGCCATACCGTTTCCCCCTTCTTCAAGTATCTTCAGTTCAAATTTGAATTCATTGTAACGAGTGGTTCTTTTTTAACAGCAATTTGAAAGTGGGACTTTAATTATAATCACCCTGTATAACGAAATATACGTCACTTAAAAAAAAAAAAAAAAAAAAAAAATTTAATTCAACTTTATAAAATCGTTTCAGAAGAAAAGAAATTTTTATATAATTCAAAACAAAAAAGAAAATAAAAATATTATTTTTATTAAATTGTACGCCATTAATCTTCTAAAAATTTATTATAATCTAATTAAGAACAACAATCTTTTTTTTTTTTTTTCCTCATCAAGGGTAGAGATTTTTTTTTTTTTTTAGCTACAAAATATAAACACCATGGGGAAAAATATAGCTTAAGGGAGGCAATTAACGATAAAATCTGTGCTGCTAAGCCAAGGGAAAGAAGGGAGGGAAAAAAAAGACAGACGATTAAATTGTCATTAAGAAGCAAGGCCATCCGCCAACAAGTACGAAAGAAATTAGGACGACTTCATAACAAACTTGAGGCATAATTTTTTCAAGTTCTGATACACCGAATTTGTGACAAACATTATTATTTATTTTTTTAATAATCATCAAAAAAATTCATCACACATATTCTTAATTTTCTTTATTTAGTGGAGGGGAAAAAACCAAAAACAGCGATAATAAGATGTAACTCTTGAAGCAATTAATGAATTCAGTTTTCTTCTGTTAGGTTTTTTGTTTTTTTTTTGAGTGTATTTAAAGTCTGTTATGAGGTCATCTCTTAAAATTATCCTTGCAAATAAATGAGGTAGCTTTTTACATTCGAAAGTTATTAAAAACAAGGTTAAATTCGACAAATAGGCATTTAAGGGTAAATAATTATATGAAATTCTAAGGTGTGCAGATTTCATTTTAATTAAAAATAATTAGATTAAAACAAAAACTATTTTTTAATTAAACGATAACTCATTTCGAAATTCAAATACTTGAATGATGTGTTGACACTATTAGTAATTACTTTTAAAATTACTTTTTGTGTTTATTACGTAAATTTATTAAAACATTTCTAGGATTATAGGCCGAGTGGCTAGGCACTGGCTTGGTTTGTCGATTTACGGTCATCTTGTGCACACGAGGGCTAAACAAACCGGGACCTACAGTTTAAAGTGGATTCTGGACCATGCTATTCTAGTGCATATTCCATCAGCTTAACATCCTTCTATACGCGTTTTGGCAAGGTCGTATTGTACTATACTCTTTCTACCTGTGTTATAAATGGATCATATTGTACAATACATCCTTTTTTGCCGTTTATAGGGATCATACTCGACCTTATAACTTTCTACTTTCATTTTAGCAGAGTCGTATTATACTACAAATCTTTCTACCTGCGTTATAGCGAATCTTACCATCTGCTGTAGATTCTATTGGCTATACATCCTCCTATTCACGCCATAGCGGAGTCTAATTGTACTCTAAATTATTTTAACCATTCTATAGAGATTTGCTTTGCTTAATCGATCTACAGTCATCTTGTGCACATGAGGACTAATTAAACCGGGACATATAGTTTAACGTGGATTCGGAACTACCGGCAGCATTTGCATACTATATAGGAAAACACAGAAAACTCCAGCGCTCTGGCCTTTCGTGCCACAGGCTTCAGGTTCGAATCCTGACGGTGGTATGGGTGTTTGTAAGTGGTTCGGAATCCATGTTAAACTGTAGGTCCCGGTCTAATTAGCCTAAAATTGTGTATAAAATGACCGTAGTGCGACAAACCAAAACCAAACAGACACTGTATAGAAGTTTACTGAATCCTCTCGTTTTTGAACAGCAGCGACGCCGCCAGCGGATTCGAACCTGAGCCCCTGGTTGTGCAGAACGTTGCCCGTTGGCTCACGAGTCGGGTAATTTATGTATTCGAATAAACTTGGAAGGAGAAAAAAAATACAACATTACCTAATGTCTTTTTTTTTCTTTATCAGCAAACACAGTTAATGAGCGGCAATTGAGGCTAACATAATTAAGGAGTTTTAGATTCGTCCGACGAAAAAGAATCAAAACAATTCTTTTAAGACACAAGCCGAAATATTCCGCATGCGACATGAGTAATTGGAACGTTGTAGGGACGACGATTTCTTGCACTCGATGTAACACAACTTATTAATAGATGACAGTAGAAAGGAAAGTTCATTAATCGCTCCAATAAGAACGCACCCACCCACCCACACCCCAACCCCGAACCAATTAAGATGGCAGCGCGAAGAAACACTTAACCACGCGCGCCCTCACAGACAGACAGCAAATCGCGAACAAGGTTATTTTCAGGTATTACACGAGACGGAGCATTGAAAAGGCTCACCAGAAAGAAACGAGGCGGTGGCCCGGTTTTCGGTGTGAGAGCCCCTTACTGACCTATTTTTAGTGCCAGATTCCGATACGGTCACCAGTTCCGTGACTGGAGGGGAGGAGGGACTGTTTCTTGTAGCACGCGACCGGATGACTGGAAGACAGGCGCAGACTCTGGTAAAGCACCCTCGTGTGGCCCTGACATTTATAGACATAAAAGTGGACCGACAATTTGGTATAAATATTTATCGCCCAGCTCCAGAGAGATTGACACGCCCATAAAAAAATAAAATAAAGGCAGGGAATCTTCAAAAATGCAAGACAAAATATGGTGATAAAAACCAGACACATAAAAAAAAAAGATAGTAAGAAATAAGGATCCATTAGATAAGCAAGTGATCTGGGTTTTTTGACAGGTACTCTAACGTAACAAAGCCAGACTCTTTGCCGAGTTCTTTATTGTTCAGAATGATAATCCGCAGACAGCTTATCAGCCAAGTAACAAAATAAATTTTCCTCTCTAAATGTTTACTGGCAATTGACGTACCGATTACGGAGTACCAATGGGGATAAACCCCTTAATCTTCTCATCTTAATTCATATATACAATTTACGATTATTAATTGGTTGCTTAAGGTTAGTATATGGTAAAAAAAAATTTTTTTTTAAATGGTACTCTAAACATTAAAAAATACCAAAAATAAATAAGAGTAAAATAAAAAATAAAAATTAAAATTAAAAGAATTTAAGTTAAAAATTCGGTACAATTAGAGAACAGTTGTCGATGCCATAAAATATTGAATAGGATTAAAATTTGTGATTGCTGAACGTGTGGGCCGTAACGATGAATCTGTAATTAAAGCATTGTAATCCCCCAAAAAAAAAAAAGGTCGTTCTCAAAACAAAAGTTCTGGTATTATATATAACATGTTTTCATTTTTTGTCTAATCCTTTTATTTGACAACAAAAAAAAAAGTGGTAAAAAATAAATAAAATAAACGTAACTGTGGTCACTAGTCAGCAAAAGAATTAAGGTGCACATCGTAGCTGAATAGCGAATGGAGCTGGGTTTTATTCGAACCTTCGAACTTCTGAATGTTTACCTGATTTAATATTTGAAGTTACTTTGCCTAAACTGATTGAAAACACACAAACACTTTAATCAAAGTAGCGCATCAAAACCACATATTCAATATCACCATTCTTCATCTTCTCGATAAAATGAACATAGCTTGAAAAGATGACCTGATTCCATTCCAATGAGAGGAATTTTAATGAATTCGTATAAGGAAAATTAAATTACTTTTCAGAAATGGAATTGAAGTAAATGGAATTTCAAATTAAAAATAGAAGAAAAAAATTTTTTTTATCTCAATTTGAAATAACATCTTTCTTAGCAAGGTTTATTGTTGTTATTTTTACCACAAGGTTCCAAAAATTCATATTTATATGCATTCCATGCATTTTTACATTTTCAAGTCATTAACATGATCCCATATTTCTGATATCACTTTTGCAAAACGAAATAAATATGAGATTTTGTTTATAAAAAAAAAAATATCAAGTCATATTAATATTTAATCAAGTTCGCATACTTTTTATATTACATGAGGCTCGTATTTTAAATTTTGTGAAATGCAATAAATTGGTTTTATGATTCTATTAATAATTGATTTGCACAGTCCAGTCACATTAATGTGACCACCACCTACTTTCGATGTCAACGTAAAATAACCAATCACAAAAGGCAGGTGGCAGCACATTGCACTGGAGTGTATATAAAAATTCCACTTAACACCACTTAATACCACATTCCACTTTAAAACCAGAATATACAAGAGTGTATATTCTGGCTTTAGACAGGTGGTCACATTAATGTCATTGGACTGTGTATTTATTCTTAATAAATTTTAACCTATGGAAAGATTTTAGATGCAGCATTTTAAGTCACAAAACCTTTGCACACAATTTATTATAAGACATTAAGATCTATTTGGAAGAAGAAAAAAACTTGCAGTACAACAGATGTTCAAAATCCGATGCTTTCACACTTACTGAGCAAGCATAGATAGATAAATGATTATACAATACAAAATCGATATTAGTTACCAATGAAAGGTGAAACAAATCCATTCTATTGAAATCATTGTCTCAGTAACTCGCATTATCTGGTGATCGATAAGTTGATAAAATCGATACATTGTATTTGATACAATTAAAGTATATCGTAATGTGATCCCAATCTAACTTCTATTCTAGCACATAAGCGTCTCATTATTCCAACTAGTGTTAGATATGTTTTAAAACATCACTTGATTCAGAGATAACCTGAATCGGAGGTGACCATTTCATCCCCCTCCCAAACATTAACATAGAAGGATTGCTGATGCCTTAAACAGCGGCTGGATTTCTTGTGTTCACTGCAATTTAGACATCAAACTCTTAGGGGTGGATCAGAGTGTCTCTCAGGGTAGTTTGTACTCTATATGCTCATCCTCAAAGTCAATGGAGAAGCTCTCCGGCTATATATATAGCAGGTTCATTCCTGGCGTAAATGAAAGAATGCCTAATTCGATTTCCTAATGAATCCGAGTTTGGAGGTCTAATCTATTACACCACACATCACCGTGTCTGAAACTAAGTTGTCTCTTTACAGTTTGGGAACGATGTGGGTAAGAAGTCTGATTGGGGTCGGTGACGCACTACGGTCATGTGAGACCGATACTCACGGCTTAAAGTGGATTCCGAACTACTACAAAATTCCTAGCAAAGCAGGGATTCGAACTCGAACTTGTAGTATGAAGCACCAGAGCGCTAGCCACTCAGCCATCAGGCCCCAGAGGTCTAATCAGCTAATTACCAAATATTAATGATTGGTTTGTCGCTCTACGGTCATTTTGTGCACACTCTAGGCCAATTAGAGCGGGAACCTACATATTAGCATGGATTCCGAACCACTCACAAACTTCCATGCCACCGCCAGAATTCGAACCTGGAGCCTGTGGTACCTAAAGGTCAGAGCGCTAGCCGATGGGCCATCAGGCCGCTAATGATAATGAGATGTTCATTTCGTATTCTTCCAACTAGCTGCTGCAATGAACAAATATCGATCGATGATGATCGAGCAACAACAATGTTCTATTCGAATCCTTCTATACCACATACCATATTTCCACACCTCAAATGAAGGGGAAAGCAGCTACCCAGCACGTTTCTTAACACAGGCCAACAAAAAACAATAAGAAAAAGAAAACAATGGTCTCTTGCAACACTGGAAGAAGGAGCCAAAAAAAAAAAAAAAAAAAACTGTTCACGTGACAATCATGTCCATCCAGTCACAAGAACCAAACAGCCGCGAGGTCCTTCCGAAGGACGTCTAGTTTCCAAGAAAGCTTGAGAAACAAATGCACTCGTGAATGAAGGCGAATTGATGGTCCCGTGCTGCTCGCACGGAATTTAAGTTAATGGGAAAATCAAATCACGGTCAGAGATCAGATTGTCGCCATGAGAGCTGCTCGACTACTTGATGACCTTGTGGTTCTACCGTAGAGAATGCGAAGCAAATAAAAAGGTAATAATTAAACAGAGAAAAATGAGTCACATAGGGCATTGACGTCATACAATATGAAGAAATTATATTATATTATATATGCTTCTGTACATGTGTTTGTCACTGTACTTCTTTTTAAACGGCTGGAACGATTTTGATGAAATTTTGTGTGTGTGTTTGAGTGGGTTCATGGATGGTTTAGATTCACAATTGGACACGCTAGGTGACGTTGCAATTGGGTTCTTCTGTACGTGTGTTTGTCATTGAATTCCTCCTGAACGGTTGGACCGATTTTGACGAAATTTTTGTGCGTGTTTGACAAAACATAGAGAATAAAGAAAGTTTTTAACTATCCCCTACATAGAGAATGTTTTATGCTATCCCCTTGTTGTAAGTAGCCACCAGAGGGTGTTGCAGCATTTCATCTTATAGGCCGTTCAAACGATATCCATGAAAATTAATATGCACATATATTGGAACATGAAGGATATATTCGCGATATGTAATCCACTACAATGCCCTTTTTTGCCACGGCAACGTATGTCGGGTTCCACTAGTGTATAAATATAATCATCTTAACTTTAAGAGTTAAAAAGAATCCAGTACTATTCAATTAAATTGTAAAACACCATTAATTTAAAGTATGAATAAGATGGCAAAAATTTGATTTCATTGGAGAAAATTAGTTATGAATAATTAGTACTCTAATCTTGATTTTTTTTTACTCATATAAAAAATCAGTCATAAGTAGTCCTCTTTTCTTAATCATAATGAATTTTAAATATAGCTTGTATTTATTTTTTAACTTGCATATTTATTGAATATAAAATGCTAAAAATTGTTTTTCTCCGTTGTAAAACAAAAGAATTTCATGCGTACAATCTATTTATCATTCTACTCAAAAATGATGACAAAATTAATGGTAAGATTTATGAAGAAATGCCTTTCAACATTAAATACTTTCCTCCTATAAAATTATTGGAATGGATTTTATCTTCCGCCTACCACATAAATTCAATATAGTGTATATTAAAAGGAATTCACTGAATACCTGCAGAAAAACATACAAAAACACTTCAGAATTTCAAAAATTTCCAAGAAAATTTCTATTTTTTTCTAAGACTCGAGAAAGCAAGACAAAGCAATTAAATTAAAAATAACTTATCACCATGATTCTTCGAAAAGCAAATTACTATAATTTCAGAGCTTCAAGCTTCCGTAAACAGCATTCGACAAGCATGTGGTACTTCTAGGTATGAAGAAGCAAGCACAAACACCAAATAAAGAATTGTCACGCTCAAAAGTGATTGCCATTCTCTAAACCAGAAAAACCGCACACGAGATTTTCAAGGTTCAGCAGGAGGATTTTACAGAAACAATAAATATAAATGGCAAAACATTCCGATGGACTGGTTTCTTCTGAAAGGCATTCAAAAGGTCCTCACACAGAAAACAAATAGTTTTTTGAAACAAAGACCACCCCTTTTCTTTTATTAATAGCCCACAATGCAGCCGCAACCGGTGGTTCGATTAAAAGGAAAATGGCTCCAGGCGTGTTTCAATAATTGAGCATCACTCCCACCCTTTCTTTTCCATCGCATTCCATTGTGGACAATAGAAAGAATAGGATAGAGAGAGAAAAAAGAAGCACAGACAGCAGTACTCGGCACCTATTCATCAAACGCAGCTTCCGTAACACATTACGCTAAGCGTACTATTTCGGACTTGGGCACGCTGTGGTGGTGATGCGTGAAAGTATGTTGGTCACGTCAGTTGCAGTTCGTAATGGTACCACTGCAGCAGCTGGAGCAACGTTTCAATAAGAATCCACTGCGATTCACAGAAGGATATCCTTGTAGACAAGTAATGAAACACTGAAGGTGTTCATTAATATAATAGTTGGCATGTGTTTCCAAAATGCTTTCGATATTTCATTGCTTTTGTTCAGTAGTAAAAATTTTTTCCCGATTTACACTTAAGGATATCTTTCTAACAACTAAAGACATATTGAGTGGTATTATGCTCGTTGTTGGAATTTTGTGCTGTGTTGCCTGAAATGTTAACAGTTAGTTCATATTTATATTCAGGTTTTGTCCATAAGTTCCGTTATTATTTTATTTAGCTAATACTTTTATATCATTAATTTATTAATGATGAGAATTTACTGGAGTATCAAGTTAATGTAGCGATTAACTTCCTAGTGAAGACTTAGATTCAAATTTAACTAACTACCATTCAAAATTAGAAATTAAGACATTTTAATCTCTATAAATATATAATTCTTCTGTACGTGCGTTTGTCACTGAACTCCTCCTAAACGGCTGGACCGATTTTGATGCAATTCTGTGTCTGTTTTTGACAAAACATGGAAAATGTTTTTATGCGATCCCCTTTGTTAGACTACAGCACCATCCTGATGGCGACTTAAACAACTTCTTTACCGTTCCATTAATATTATTACGGTAATACAAAAATTGGTAATAATACGAATTCGAGTATGGACAATATGTTCGCGCTATCCACTTTTATTTTTACTTGCCGCTTCTTTCTGTTCTTGCTATCCACTTTTATTTTTACTTATGCTGAAGTAAATTTGCTGCATTTCGTCTTATATCGTTTATTTTGTATATGTGCCTTTAATCTCGATTATAAGCAACATTTTAAATTAATGAATCTTCCCAAGTTTCAAAAAGGCAAAAAGGTATTTTCAAATTTAGGATTTTAAATAGGTCAATTTGTCAGAATCCTAATTAAATTGGGTTTCCACGAGGTATAAAAAAAAAAAACTCCAGGCGTAGACCTTCTCAGCGAACCAGAAGTCTGCCCACACGTTCTGAAGGTCTTTTCAATTTGAATTCCATCCAATTTCTTGACTTACTTCTGCGGAATGCTAGAAAAAAGTCTCTTCAAGTAATAGGAAACCGATTCGTATGGCGGCGGTCAACTGATTTCCTCAGGGGCCAAGAGATAATAGAGGTTTCCGATTGGGTCGCCATTCTAAGACGCGTCATTTTGAGTACCAGGTAGAGACCCATTTAAAATTTTAGTGTAGACCGTGTCGTCATAGGAGGAACCCCTTCCCCATCACCACTAGCAGTTTTCAATTTAGATAGGAAGTTCAGTTAATTCTCTTTTGAATTTGCAACACATTTCAACAGCAGAAAAGGCTTGTTTTTTTTTTTTTTTTTTTTTTTTACTAATGCAGCTGGCAATACAGAGACAGTTAATCTTTAACGAGATAAGCAAGGGCTGCACCGCTGTTACTTATTAAGCACTACTCAGAAGGTACGTGTAGCTTGAACGGGACGCGAGTCACACTTACTCCCACAAAGCTCTAGGATCCTATTAGACCGGGACCTACGGTTTAGAGTGGATTCCGAACCCCTACAAACATCCATGCACCGCCGGAATTCGACCCCGAAATCTGTGGTATCAAGCGCCAGAGCGACAACCATTCGGCCATCGAGCCCCCACATCAGTAAAGGTGTATTCAGGATCTTAAACCATTCGGAACAAAGTGGAGGAGTGGAAATTCGAAAATTGCATAGTTGATTAATAAACGTGTTCAATGAGTAAAATAATAGAAATAATAAAATTAATCATCATCATCAACTCTTGAAGAACTTCCACGCATTCCTCTGGGGGACAGTGATCCTCTAATACTTAACCCTTAGTACAGCAAAAAATTTTAACTATGTTAATCCATCACATGTCCATCGCATCCCATGTCTTCTTCCTCTTTGTCCCTGTGGCTTTGTTAAAACGAGCCTTTTCACAGGATTTAAATCATTCATTTTTAATACAGGAGCACCCTGTTTAATCCATTGATCTTATATTATAATATCTTGGTCTTTTTATAGATTTTATAAATTTCTGCATCTTCTCCAACAATCACTTTCCCTAACACTTCCAAGAATAGCCCTTAAAATCTTCCGCTCAAAATACCCAAATGGGCCTCATCAGATCTTGCCAAAGTCCGCGCTTTCATAGCCATAGACCAAAATCGGTCTAATAAGGGTTTTATATAACAATTTAGTTTTCCTGATTATGAACTATGATTTAAACAGATGTCTGAACCCAAAAAAGGCCTTATTGGCAGACGCAATTTTTATTTCAGTTAAGATATTTTCACAATTTCTCATCCTAAGTATTTAAAACTTAGAATCAAAATTGTAACTGCCTAAGTTAATATCGGGTATATATTGATAAATATTTCTTGAGGAAAGCATATATTTCGTTTTCTCCTGATTTATGTTTAGATGCAAAGCCCTAGTCAATTCAAAAGCGTCCTCCAAAACTGCAAAAGATCTTGCAGCGATTACAACATCGTCAGCATAAGCTAAAAATCTGAACGGACTTGAAGAAAACATGTCCTCATAAATTTATATCCGAATCTCTCAATACCTTTTCCAAAACAATGTTAAAAAGTAGGCCTGAAAGCGAATCCTTCTGCCGAACTCCATTTTGAATAGATAATTTATCAGACAACTCCCTTCGAATTCTTGTTTTTGAATTTGCAAGGGTAGCTTTCACTAAAAAAAAATAATCTTGGATGGAATATTAAGCTCCTCCATCGCCTCAAATAAATAGAGTTAATACGTACATAAATGCGAAACATTTACTAAAAAATTCTTGCTTTTACATTTGGGAGGTAAATGACAAAAAAAACTTAAACAAGTGGAAAAGGTAGAAAATGAGGTGCAACCACATTTACAGCTTTTGTAAAGGAAAATCCATTTTGTATTGTCTTTTTCTAAATGTCACAACACGCGACAACCAATAATGACGGCGAGAAATGAATTTCGCAAAAACACGAAAGAATCTTCGCCAACACGAAATCCTTTATCTTTGCAAGAAATGCAATTTTCAATGAGGTGAAAAATAGAAAAAAATAAAAATATTTACCTCTGTCGTAACGCACAGATTTTCTAGAAAAATTGTTTTTCTTGCAAATCGACATTATTAAATTTCTTCAATTTTATTCATTCTTTCCAACGTGTTACACAAAATGTCAATGTTTTCATAGAGGGTGGGAAGAAATGTTTCATCAATCACAGTTTCGCTTTAGTTTATTAAGAATAAAGAGATCAATTGGCTCATTGAATGAGATGCGTCAATAATAGGTCTATGTTCGATGTCCATGCACGCAGCACAGGTGTGTTAACAAAAAGTCCACGCAGAAAAAAACACGTGAGTGTATTCAAAAGCACGCGTTCTCTTCATCACTGAGCATTGGTATTAAAACAAGACTGATATTTGTTGCCGGCAGAATTTGCCATAACAGTATTCATTTTTTATCTAATGCAAATATAAATTTTAATTGTGAATATTATATCTTTTATTATAATAAAATTAACAATAACGGGAAACAAGAGGCTTGGTTAGAATGTCGGCTATGTTTGTTGTCATTATTGATACTATTCCTCCAGAGTGACAGTACGAAAAACCGCGGGTATATAAAAAAGTAAGCTAAATCTCCGACTCGTACTTTTTTTTTTTTTTTACCGTAATTTTTATGAACTACGATCTTTACCAATTTAGAGAATTAGTGAAATAAATTAAAGGGATTTTATTAAACTCATAACATCTAAAAAAAAGGTTTGGCCTTAACAATGAACGTTTTACGATTTTAAAGATGTAATATTTGCACTGACTTCAAAGAACTTAAAGGAAATGCTCTAAATTTGATAACCAAAAATAAATCCTATAAAAATATGAATACTAAATTAACTGCGCAAGTATTATAGAATAAGAAAAACAAAATTGTATTATAAAGTTGTTATGGTTGTAATACATTAAAACTTTTTTATTCTTGATAATAGAATAATTTCTATAACAGGGGTGGCCAACCCCGCGTCCGCCTTGAATACCTTCCCGGCCCGTGAGATGTATCACACTTTTACAAAATATATTTATTTTAAAATGGCCAAAGTAGTGAAAAATGTATTAAAAAATACATTATGTGTGCATCCCTATATTCAAAAATGAACTGTCGAAATTATGAGAAAAAATTAAATTTAATTTTTAAAATAATATTCTTGCGAATATTCGACAGATATTGCATGTTTTTGTATACGAGTTCGCAGAATAATTAAATTATAGTCTGCGAACTCATGAAGCGCTCGCATCTTCGAACATCTAGTATTTCAAGTTCTATGTTTCATTTTAAGTGACCTCAGTGACCATCCCTAGATATGCACAGTTGATTGTTGATAGTAAAGCAAACCAGACTCTTAGTTGAAGTTGTTAAAGCTTTTGGCTCAACTGACACCTGCAAATATTTTTTTTTTTTTTTTTTCCTAAAATGAAATTGACCAAATGCAAAAACACACTCAATCATAACGGACGCAATAGACCCACATTTAGTAGTTGGTGTAAGCGAATTTATGACTGCCGTTATATTGTGCAAAGATAGCTTTTATCTTGGGTATGTTTCCAAAATGTCAATGTTTTCATTTGTCTTTACATGGTGGGAGAGAATGTTTCAACAATAACAGTTTCTTGTTTTAGTTTATTACACATTAAGAATAAAGAGATCAATTGCTCATTAAATGAGATACGTCAACAAAAAAGTCCATGTCCATGCACACAGCACAGGTGCGTTAACAAAAAGTCCACGCAGAAAAACATGTGAGCGTATTCAAGCGCACGCGTATTCTTTTCGTCACTGAGCATCGGCATTTGTTGCGTACGGATACATTTGATACGATATGGATAATTGATTTTGATTTTTACATAACTAGATGTGTAGACTCGATGAGATGGCTTTAGTCCTCTTATTTGCCTCAATCGCTAATTCCCATGGTTTTCGTTTAATTCAACACAGCAAAAAATGATGAAAAAAATATTTTTAGAGTGGTGTAATGTACGCCACGTTTCTAGAAGTTTCTGAGGCAGAAAGATTGATTAAGGGAAAGATAATTTCTGAAGGGACAAGCAAAGATCACCTAAGGAAGGTAAAAACAGAATGGGAAATTACTTACACAATTAATATAATTAAAGATTAATAAAAACTTTAGTATCGAAGAATACATTCAATTTATTAGTTTTCAATTAAATACAAAAATATTGTTCTAATGCAGTTCTAATACAGAGACAGTCAATTTTTATGCCATCAGCAAGGGCTGCACCGCTGTTACACATTTAACACTAACCAGGGGGTGTGTGACTTGAAGATAGGCTACGGGCGCGAGTCACACTACCCCCACAACGCTCTTCCATCCTATTAGACCGGTACCTACGGTTTAAAGTGGATTTCGAACCAGTACAAACATCCATGACACCGCGGGGACTCGAACCCTAAACCTGTGGTACAGCACGTTAGCCACTCGTCCATCAGGCCGCAAACACAAAAATATGCATACAACTATATTTTCAAAAAGGATAAACATTGCATGTAGAATAAACATTAATATAAACAAATATAAATTTATATTTATTACAATTTTTTGTAAATAAAATTACATTTAAGGCGTTTCAGATAAATAACGGAACTATGAATCTTAACCATTTCAGTGAATAGAAGTTGGTATAGAATCGGTCATTACATTAACATCTTTTTAACCTATTTTAACAATTATTAGATGGAATGAAATGGCAAAAAAAAAAGTTTTAATATAATCGAATTTTGATGAAAGGTAACTTATAATGATTAGAGGAAAATGTTCTAAAAAAAAGAGAATTGTCCTAATACAATATTGGTTTTGGGGAAGAATAAAAGGGTAATCATCTAAAGTGGTTACTGTGGTAGATCGTCTTCAAAAAGCTTAATGCAAGCATTTACTTGAATCCTTTAAGGTCGTTATATAACAGAATTTAATTAAAAAAAAAAAATAAATAAAAAAAGTGAGAAAAAATTTTTTTTTTTTTTTTCCCCTCCCTGATTGTAGCAAAACTCAACGTTTCAATATAGGTAGCATACATTATTTATATATATTATTATATATTCACACTTGACCTGGTATGTGGCGCTGCATTCGTGTTCTTTTTGTACATGAGTTTGTCATATAAGTCCTAAGGGGCCTGATACTGTTTGATAAACATTTTTGTGCGTGCTTGGCAAAACATGGAAAATGTTTTTGTGCTATCCCCTTTGCTGTAAGTCGCCACCAGAGGATGCTGCAGTCTGTCAACTTCTATACCGTCCAACCCATCGTTTCGAAAATGGGTAATAATACGTATTCGAGTATGGAAAATAGATTGGCGCTATCCACTTTATTGTGACTTGCCACCAGAGGGTGCTGCAGCATTTCATCTTATATACCATTCAAACGGTATCCATGAAAATCAATATGCACCTATATTGGAACATGGAGAATATATTTGCGATATGTAATTTTCTACAATGCATTTTTTTTTTTTTTTTTTTTTTTTTTTTTTGCAGAACGTATGCCGGGTTCTGCTAGTACATATATGTTTAAACTTTAGTGAATATACGTTTTTTTTTTTTTTTTTTAATAACAATAACGACCACAAATATTTACAATTTGCCATATGTAAGAAACCACGATCAGTATATATGAATATAATAATTTTTTAAAAATTTTTTAAATAATCACCAAAATCTTTTCAGTGTGCGTTTTAAATACAACGCAGATGTTTCTCATTGCTTACTGCATACTAGCGCAAACAGTAAAAGTCTAAGTCACAACTATTAGAAAAACATCAACCTTAATACAACAGCAATCAAGAAAGTTTTGAATTTAGCAGTCAATCGGAAAATTTTCTTATTAGCGACACATTTTGAATTTAAACTGAAATACCAGTATGAGACAAGAACTATAGATCTGGATGAGGGTAATTATTTAATAAAAAATTGTCAAATCACTGTCACTAAACAAGGATTAGAATATTAGCGTGAAAAATATCAGAGCGGAAAAAACGAAAGCTAATGTGAGGAATGAAAGCTCTCTAAATTTGTTATGCTTGCTGATTATGCAGATTGTAATTAAGTGGTTTTGCATCTATTACCAGTTTTTGAATAGTGTCCAACAGCACACAAAATTATAATAAATTCAGATCTTATTAACGTAATTTTTTCATAGATCTCTAAAGCGATTTTTTCGACATTTTCTAATCTTTCAATGCAAATTAAAAATTTTAATGCGACTTTTCACATAAAATATTTTGCAAAGTATATTAGTAAAATCCTAACTCCGCGGGCAGCACATAAAATTATATATCTCCCTATTAGATTTAGACTCACTACAGATATATTTTTGGAGTAAAAATAGAAACATAATGAGTTGCTATTGTGTTTACTTTTATTCTGACATGTAAACATAGATAATATAATAATAACGATACTCAACACACATTGTGTAGATATACAACAACAATAGAAATGAAATATGAACGAAATAAATAAAATGAAATCATTAAAAAAATTTATTTTAGTAGTGCGATATTTGTTTCTCCACTCATGATGATTTCGCAGAATATAATTTAATTATTCTGCGAACTCATACAAAAACAGGAATATCGGCCCTATATTCGCAAGAATATTATTTTAAAATCAAATTTAATTTTTTCTCATCATTTCGACGGTTAATGTTTGAATAGATGGATGCACACATAATGTATTTTTTTAATGCATTGGTTTTCACTACTTTGGCCATTATAAAATAAATATATTTTGTAAAAGTGCGATACATCTCACGGACCGCGGATCGGCCACCCCTGAACTATCGCATAATTTGCGATTTCACAGTGTATCCCATTTGAATTGGATACATCTTATACATCTACCAAAGACAGCTAATTCGCTTTACGTGATGCCTTAAATAAACAAACAACCTGGCAACCTTGCAACTTTTTCCACCATTTGGGGAGGCGGGAAAGAAAAAAAAAGAAAATTTTTTGCCAAGAACTGTGGAAACAGTATTCTCGGGGCATACATTTACAGCGTCCTTTAAAAAAAAAACGATGACTACGACAGTTTATAAAAGACATTCGTAAAACCAAAAACAACTTATGGCGATGACAGAACGACGAAGTAAAAAAAAAAAAAAAGAGAGAAGGACAAGATGGGCGTGGAGAGAAAAAAGACGGTCTTGAACTTTTACAACTTCGGTCTCGCACTTCAGAGTCATCCATCAAGATTAAGTCTGCAGCGCCGAGGTGCCCCGCCCTTGTAACAGCCGTCAAAGAGCCACTCTCGCCTTGTTCCTGTTCTAATCGAATTAATCCCGACGCTCAGGAAGACACCTCTCGCGTGCGGAAGAGGAATTTGTCACGTGGGTGGCTCAAGCGGAAGAGATGGTCAACGAGGAAGGGACAAAAAAAAAAGTGCATAATCACTCGTCACATAAAGCACTTAAAAAATTTAACACAAAAAAATTAAACTGATTTGAAAAATAGGAAGTTATCTTTTCCACAAATGATATCAAGTGAAAGGACGCTCGGTGCTGCAGGTTCGCGTAGTGGTTCGAATCCACTTTAAACTGTAGGTCCCAGAGCGTTGTGGGGGTAGCGTTACTCGCGCCCGTTGCGTATTTTTAAGCTACGCGTGTCCTGTAGTGCTAAATGAGTAACAGCGTTCGTCGGTGCAGCATACACGACATGCCTTCTTCAAGGCTAGTTGGTATTGGGCTGCTCGCAGGGACATGGTCAATATAACCTAGTCCTGACGTAATTTAAAAAAATATTTTAAGGGCCCTAACGACTGAGTGGCTAGCGCTCAGTACAACAGATTTCGGGTTCAAGTCCCGTTCTCACAGGATCGTAGAGCGTTGTGGTGATAGTGCGACTACTATCTTCAAGTTAGGCGTGCCTCCTGGGTAGTGCTAAGTGAGTAACAGTGGTGCAGCCCACGCTTATGGTATAAAGATAACTGAGAAGTAATTTGCCAACTGCATTAAAACAATAACATATCTAGTGAAAGGACGCAAATCTAATTTAAAAATTTGGTAATTGATCTATCACTGAATTCAGGATTCGAGTAATTTTTTTTAAAAACAGCTATAATGTGTTTTCTTTTCTCGCTTAAATGCAATGAGCCAAAAAATATAATTTAGCTTATATCTAACCCATTTGCATGTATCGGTAAATGTATTCTATAAAAATACAAAAAGATATATTGATTCAAGAATCGCAGTAGCTCCAAAGATGAACCTGAATTAAATTAAAATACACATGTTAAAAAAGGGGAATTCATTTGCGCATAATTTTTTTCTTTTGTGCGTGTGTATTTTTTCATTCATTACCAATAAACATTAGCATTTTCTGTATTTTGGAATTACTACGAGTTGTATTGATATTGCAAAAATTCTTTTTTTTTTACAATAGCATGCCAAGTACTTCATCAATTTACTTGCACTGAAAATATAAATATCGTTGTTGTTGTTGTAACATATGGCTTTATTGGAAACCAATCCATTGCAATAAGGATCTCACACAAGGAATAAGCAGACATACAGCAAGACAGCAATCGACACTAAGTCGGTCTCACACACCGCAAAAAGTCAAAGGGGAGAGAGTAAATAAAGGGGGACACTTTATTTTAGTCCATGAGGCCAATACTGAAAATGACAACTGTATGATTATGAAAATCCAAAAAGCACATTCATCCCCAATGTTTACAAAATCAGTTATTCAAATACTTTTCCGAAATAAAATAACAAGATAATATTCTTAAATAAATTATATTTAAATAATATAATAAATATTCTTTAAATAAACATGCCACGGATGGATTCGGCCACTAAAGCAGCATGGAAATTGTTGTGTCAAATTATAGCAGAACGGTCTTGCCTTGACCTGTTTTTTCTCCACAAGGGTGAAGCATAAACTAACCCCCTATGACCCCCAAAAGTCCTCATTCATTGGTCACTTGTGACATTTACAGGCCTGTTGTAAACCTTATGGTGACAACGCAGCTGTCGGAAGACATGACAATTTCTTTCTTTCTTTTTACCCTATTTTTTTCTGCAGAAAAATAAAAAGAATAGACTTTAAAATATAAAAGAAGAAAATACCAGAACTATGATTCTGAGAGAGGCCTTTTTTTTTTTTTTTTTTTTAAATAATAATTAACTTCATCACTTTCATCGTTACAACCCCTCACATTCAGCAAACTGTATCAATTCTGTATCATAAAGAAATATTTTATTTCATCTACAACTGGCCCTAATTGGATCGAATTTTTTTTAAAAAAAATATTAATTTAAGTTAACTTATTAGAGTACCATTTTTAAAAACATTTTTTAGCAGCCTATAATTAATCGCTGTGAAATGAACTTTTTGCATTGAATTATCAACAAAAGCCTCCCACCCAGTGGTGCACCCTGGGCAACTTTTCTATACGGCAAAGTGGTCTACAGTTTTCAACACGAGTTCTCGCCGCCGTCCAGTTGTCCTGCATGTATTGCAAATGGAATGTTGGTGGCTTGTCCCAATAAAAAAGAACTGATCTAACGAACATCTACATCGCATTGGAATCTTTGGCGAACCAAACTGCATTCTTTGCGATTTGGCAGAACTAATGAACCAAGCTCGTCTCCATCGTTGCTTGGCACTTCATGGCGAATCCGAGACAGCGACATACTGGCAACCTAGAGAACTATTGAGGCAAATGACTTCGGTCAACTTTGTTGAACTATTTTGTGTGCATTTTCTTCTTTATTTTGTGTTTTTTTTTTTTTTCCCCATTTTTTTTTTTTTTTTTTTTTTTTTTTTGCCTTGCCATTGGAAATTAAAAAAAAAAAAAAAAATCAGCAAAAAGTCTCCAAATCATCTTTTTCGAATGAAAATATTTTGATAGCCCAAAATGCATGCTCTGCAGTCTTGAGAGGACATGGATTCATCCCGCCTTCCTGTCTGCCCTGCACTTGTTTCCTCTACTGTGTATGGTGAGGCTATGGCTAAATATGCACTGTGATTTCCTTCGATTCTCGTTGTTGGTTTCATGTTTCTTGTGTTCTTTTTTATTTTATTGCTTATTGTAGCCTGCCATTGGGAATGAATGAAAAAAAGAGACTCCAAATCAACCAAGACAAAGAACATAATTCCTAAAGAAATAAAACATTTAACCACATTTTTTCACTTTATTTCTTTGGGTTCAAAAAAAGTTTTCTTCTGTTCTTGATGACCTTTTATGCAGAGCTATAACCTGATTAGGAAGAAATAAATAATTGCTCAAGTCAACAACACCACGAGCAGATGAAAATGCATAAACCACACACGGTAAATAAAATGACGCCGTTTCTCTCTCTCGTGAGTTCTCTGACTCAGCTCCAGATGCTTTTGGATGAAAAAGTGTGACTCACTCGCGGCTCACCAAGCTTTCCTTGGAAGACCGCAATTTCCCTTGTCACCGTATCTCCAGCTTGCAGACGGCATGCACTGCAAGACTTCGTAAATAGCCACAGTTAACACATTCAATCACTTCACGATATCAGAGGAGATAGCGAGCGGTTGGGAAACTATTAGTATGCAAAAACAATCAATTGCGAATTTCGTAGCATTGAAATATTAATGCAGTTTTGAATGGTGTGTTTTCGCAGACTTAAGATAAACTCAATAGATATTCAACACACGAATCTAAATGACGCTTAGTTTAGTGAAACTGAAATATATGATTGTTTTTTTTTTTCTATATTCTTGAAATTCGATTTAATCTATTTACATTTATAACTGGAAATTTGAATGGCATGTTAAACGATAGGCTACACATCTGAATAGAGATAAAAATATGAATAAACGAAAAGTGTTGGAAGAAATTTTACCTCTGCCTCCCTCTCAGTAGAAATAGCAAATTCACCTTTTTCAAACAAGATATTACTATTCAAACAAGTATTAAGACCCAGCCTTACTTGTGCAGCTCCGACTTGAGGTATAACAGCAAAATCTAATAAAAACCAAAGTACAAACAATTCAAAATAAATGACTTCGAATTATTATTGGTGCTCCCAGGTTCGTTCGTAACTCTTACCATTTACAACGACCTTAATATTGTAACTATAGATACACATATTACTACAATTTCTAGAAAATTCTTTTGTAATATAGCTAGCCCGATTACTAAAGCTGAAACCTTTTTACTCAGTGTTATGGTCAGGGGTCGGATTTTCCTATAGGCTAACTAGGCTTCAGCCTAGGGCCTCAAAGATCAAGAGGGGCCTACATTCAAATTGTTAGCAAAATTAGAATGGCACTATTCTAAAACACTGAATCGAAAATAAGGAGAAATTCTACACATATGAGTAAAATAAAAAATGTATTGTAAAAACATAAAAATGTATTGGTTAAGATCAACGCGTTCGGCTCATTGGGTCTGTTCGTTTGTATATACTAGATTGCACCAAAGTATAGTTCATTCGTTCAGTTATTTGATAGGAAATATAATTTTTATTGCTTTTTTTTTATTTTCGTAGTCAAAGATTTTTATTATTTGAATTTTGTTTCTTTGTAAATGTTGTGTGTTATGTTTGATTAGTTATTGTTACAAGTACTATATAGGGTGCTGAGAATTAAAGTATTCTCGACTTTTTTGTGCCACATTTTTTATAAAGATTAGTACCAATCGCAACATGTTTCGTTTAACATATTGATATATATCACAGTAATGATGTATTTTAATATCTCTCATGTAATTTACAAACTTAAAAATGAGAGGTGAAAGCGGAATAACCTAGGGCCTCTTTTCATCTAAATCCGGCCCTGGTTATGGTAGACAATTATCCCTACGCAATGGAAAATGGGATCGAAGTTTTAAACCACCTTAAATAACCACCTTTTTTAAAATTGCAATAGCCATTTTGTCCTTTTTTATTACACTCGTGTGTTCTTCATTCCAGCTCGTCTTTAAAAAAAAAAAAAATTGGGGGCAATATCCTTCATTATTGTTATTATTATTATAATAATAATATATATATATATATAATTTTTTTATTCATGTTTTTCATTTCATTTTAAGTTGAGTAGATGATCGCTTCGCAATCAGCTACTCTTCTAAACTATCCAACTTAGTAGTAGTTACAAGCTAATAATTTAATTATTTTACAAATCAATATTAAAATAATAAAAAAAGATTTTCATAATGTTAACAGCATTAATTCCAAAAAAAAAAAAAACAGCATCCAAAATTTTACTTCTTAAAGCATTTAACAAGTACATGATTTTTTAATTCCCAATACTGATAATATCTTGAAAAATCCATCCAGAGAAGATTTGCAAGAAAATGTCTATAGTGGGTCACAGAATCAACAACACAACAGAATCAATAATGATTCACAAGAAGACGACTGCCGAGAAATGTTTCCGACTTCCAGATGAACAAGGAAGGGTGAATGATCTTCCAGAATTGCCAAGAATGAAAGCCGGTGCATTCAAACTCGGTTTCCTAGTAAACATAATCAAACTGGATATTTCTCGGTTTTTCCTTTTTAATATATATTTGATTAGCTGCGCTGCAAATGCAATTTGGCATCGTTCACTGGCCCAAGTGGTTGGGCACACGACTTAACGTTGCCAAAACTTAATAGTTCACAGAATAATGATCGTATCGTTCATCGGCATAATAATTCTATTGTAAGTTTTGCAAACCCATAAATCATCGTTACTTTTGTTTTGGAACTAAGAGGTATTTCGAATAAGCATTTAAGGACTATTGCAGGTACAGTTGAAATACATGCCACATTTTCTGAAATAGCACGCTATTAAGACAACTGCAATATTCAATTTGTTGAGGGATTCAAAGTTGAAGCGTTTACCACACATTTCAGACTTACGTCTAATAAATGAATAATAGAATATATTTCGATTAAAGTTGCTTTGCAGATGCAAAATAAGGCCTTAATGTATTTCACTACTGCCTAAAAACAATGTGAAATTTTTTTAAGCATTGCAGGTGGTTTGGTTTGTCGCTCTACAGTCATCTAGTGCACAGGGCTAAACAGACTGGGACCTAGTGGATTCCGGACCACTACAAACATCCATACGGAACTCGGACCTGAAACCAGTGGTACCGAGCGCCAGAGAGCTACCACTCGGCCATCAGGCCCCTAAGCATTAAAGAAGTATGCATCTCAGGAAAAGATAAGAAAATGGATTTTACAAAGGGTAACAACAAACAATCACCTTCTGAATTTGCATTTCCAATAAAATAGATTTCTAAGCTAAATCAACGCATTTTCAAATTATTATTTCAATTTACAATATTTTGCTTTATGCTAAATTTCAAAGACAAACAAGCGCTACGAATTTATTGATATTTATTCAAAGCGTAACGATTTCGAATCGAGAGGTCAAAAACCATCTATATAAAGTGAATTCCTTCATTCAACAGCTACAGAACGCTGTAATGAATGACTAAAAACTTTTAAATAACATATTATACAAATTATTTGAAGTGTTTTTATCTTACATTTAACACAAGGAACTAAAGTGAAAAATAACACCTTCCTTATAAGAATTTCAAGTTGTATGTTCTATAAATATAAATGAGCCATGTAAAGATGATACAAATTATAAACAAATCCCTTTTTTGATTTTATAAGTGGCATAAAAAAAATTAAATGAGCTGCTTTGATGAGTTAAATGGGGTCCAGTAGTAAACCAGACATTGGAGATAAGGCAAATCCTTAAGACTTGTTACAATTTATCTTTCTTGGGTGACTAAAGTGATAACAGATGTCGACATAACTCTACCCTGTTTACAGTATACAAGGCGAAAGACTGAAGTTCGAGGTCAGAGACGTAAAGGTAAACGTACTGAAGAAATGTCCTAAATGTGTCTCGTACAGTCTGAAGTCCTTAAAACAATAAAAATGGTATAAAACAGCAAAATCCAATTCAATTTAAGTTATACGCATATCACGTGATATTTTAAACGATAAAAAGATTTTACAGTTCTACTTTCGTCATTAGATATATTGCGTCAATATTACGTATATAAAAAGCACATAGTACACCGATGATGCACGTATACCTTTTTATATCTAACGGAAAAAAACAAACAATTCATTTGATAATTGATTCTTCAAGTGCCTGTCTAATATAAGGTGCCTATCTAATATAAGATTAATATGAAATATCTTTATAAATATCTTGACATTATTAAATATGGCAAATTAACTTTTCTTTTTTTTTTATTCAATGACAATTGAATGGATATGATTATCTGCTTATTTCAAAAGGGAATAGATAAAACTAAATCACGTCGATAACTAGAACACATACCGGGAAATAAAAATGCACTATATCAAAAACCAGTTTTTAAAAATTCCAATTATGAGATTTCGGCGACGAAGTATTTCGCCGATAAAAAAAAATGTTTAGCAAATGCAAATTAGGTGAAGATAGTATAACTGGAAAGAGAAGCACCACATAAATGTTGTTCTGTCACTTTTTTATCTTTGTTTCAGTGCTAATGACAGTTAACAAATAACCCAATTTTTTGAAGAACAAACTAAATTTGCCGGACCTCCATAGAAGATGAATATTAAAGTATTAAATAAGGGATGCACAGACATTGGCCCACCGTTGCACCCTTTAAAAAATTATATGATAGGTTATATATATATATATATATAAATTTTTTTTTGCAAAACCCAGAAATTTGACGAAAAACAGGACGCGGCTTTAATCTAATAAAAAGTTGTTCTAATGCAACTGGCAATACAGAGACAGTTGATCTTTATGTCATAAGCAAAGACTGCATTCGCTGTACTACCCAGGAACCCCATGCAACTTGAAGATGTGCTACGGACGCGAGCAATACTCCTCCCGCAACGCTCTACGATACATTAGACCGGAACCTACGGTGTTAAGTGGATTCCGAACCACTACAGACACCCATGGCACCTCCCGAAACGTATGATACTGAGCACCAGAGCACTAGCCACTCTGATATCAAACCCTCTCTAATAAAAAGTAAATATTTAACTATTAGAAAAATATTTTATTCAATATTTTCTGATTTATTGAGTACATATTTCGGTATATATTTTATTGAGTATATATATTTTTTATTTATTGGAATTTAAGAACTCTAAGGAAATAACGCACTAGCCGAATGGAGGGTCCATTTAAATTACTTTTCTAACACAAGATTGTCAACTTTCTTGGTTATTAAATCAAGGTTACCAAATGCTTGCAACTAGAGAGTACAATTGACTGGAGCGCCAATACAAAATGCACTTCTACTCAGTTTAAATGAATTCAGTGTGATAGCAGGAGGGAGAAAATAATGAATTCGACGGCAATATCAAATAATAATAATAATTAAAACAAAGAAACAACAACAAAGAGATGATATAAAAATATCTAACAATTATTCTTTCATTGCTTTGGCGAATTTATTCACAATTGTACATGTCAGCGGAAAGGAGGGGTCAGGGAACAGTGATGATGGGATTGGAACACAGATCCACCAAGATAAGGAACTGTCCTCGAGCACTGGGGAGGAGGGTCCGGAGGGGTGAAACACAATCTTGAGAAGGGTAAAAGTTTGGAGAGAAGGCCTTGATCTTCGTTTGAAAGGAAGATTTATTGAGGTCACTGGCCTGTGCTGTGTTGTGTTTCTGTATTTGGTTGCTGAAAAGGGAATTGAAAATTATCTGTCTACAGGAAATTGTTGATAGCATTGAAGTTTGTCTCGGCTGTTGCTGTGACAGCTTTAGAAGTAAGGTCCATGGGGTTGTGGTGTATGGGAATGCCGATGCTGTAGGCCAGGAGAGGCCCGAGGCCGCCTGGACCATTTTTCCGGCCCGTGAGATGTATCACACTTTTACAAGATATATTTATTTCATAATGGCCAAAGTCGTGGAAACCAACGTATAAATAAAATACATTATGTGTGCATCCATAGGATCCAATTTGAGAAATGTGGTACAAAAAGTAGTTAGCGCTTTTGGTTCTAATTACACCTGAAAATCATTTTTTTTCTTTCTAAAATGAAATTGACCAAATGCACCTATACTGGAACATGAATAATATATTCGCCATATGTATTTTTCTACAATGCATTTTTTTTTTTTTTTTTTTTTTTTTTTTGTATGGCAATGTATGCCGGTATAATGAAAATAATGACAGGCCAAAATATTTTTTTTTTTCTTTTGTCTTAACCTATCTTTCTCACTTGTTGTTCATATCTTCCTTGTTATTAGCACATACACGTGCCATTTCCGCATCCACATTCCATTACTAAAAAATCTACCCTTCCATCTGCCAGTACATTTCTATCACATATTTTTAAGACAAGCTGTTTATTTGCCCCAATTTTCGGCCATAAATATTTACAAAAAATCCTTAAATACAGATGATTCATCAAATCATTGTAATATCACGTATCAAATTATGTTATTCAACTTAGTCTTCCATTATATTGTTTACATGGATGAATGAAGCAACTTTCAATTGTTTACAATGTACTAACTTTTAAAACTTTAGCAATGTAAAGAATATTATTGAAATAGAAGAGCGCCATTTTACCTTGAAATTTTATTTAGCATTCTTCTTGAATAATTAAAAACGGATAGGAAGAGCCAATTTTGAAGTCAAAAAAAAAAAAAAAAAGAAGAAGAAGTTTTTAGCATAAACCTGAATTTTAAACGACTATTAATTACAAAGGGAAAGAGCAAAAAAAAAAAAAAAAAAAAAAAATGTACTTGGTAATGGGCCAAAAACAAAATCGACTATGCATATTTTACAGAATTTTAAAACAATTTATCTAGGCATGAATGCAGCTCCACCCATTTTTCCCGGTAAAAACAATCAGGGTGAATTATCACTCATTTAAAATTAAGATAAGAAATATTAATATCTTGCAAAACTCCTACGCTGGAATAAATTGAATGCTGAACACAATAACGTTGAAATTTGTGGTAGAGAGGTATACATTAATTATAGTTTGTTTTGTTTTAAAATGTAATTAATGATTACTGTTGCATGTCCGTAGAATTTGAATTTCAGCATTTTTAACAAAATAATATAAAATCTCATGAAAAATGCAATGATCCTTGTCTGAAGCTGAGCATTTAACAAGCACCAAAATTCTTAATGATAATCAAAATATAATATATTGGAAAATAAAGATGATATACTCTTTAAGAACATTAAATGCATATAATTATCATAAGTTAATTCATTAATTTAATTATTGGTTCAGGCCTTTTCACAACCCAGTGAAAATGTAACTAATGTAGAGGTTAGTCTGTCGCTCTACGGCCATTTTTTGCACACTTTAGGACCGGATTAGGACCTACAATTTAACGTGGATACCGAACCACTCACAAACATCCATGTCGTCGGCAGGATTCGAAATTGAGCCTGTGGTACAAAGGCCAGAGCGTTAGCCAATTGGCCGTAACTTCTGTAGAAGAGGACATGAGTTCATATTGGAGAAAACATTGCAGACACTGCTTTGAGTAACCTTCAAATTTTGGCCAATACGGTCAACAAATACGGGGAGAAATTACCTCATGGGAAGCATTACTTCCAAACTCTCGGATGAGTGAAATGATGTTTCCATCATAAAGTGGTCACTAAATTAACGGATTCAACGTATAAGTGCCCTCTGCACTGGAATAAAAACATGAAAATAAAATTTTTATGAACAAATGCCATATTCGAAAAAGAAAATTAAACGTTAAATTTATAGAAAATTCAAAAATTTTTAGTTCATTTACATCACTGAAGAAACTAAATAAAAACCATATATTCAAAGCGACTATCTTTAGAAAACAGAAAAGACGAAGAAAGGTATCCATTGGAATTTACTAATATCACATTTAACAAATCAGCACCACTAAGATCCTGACGTAATCCTAAACCAATGGCGCTGCCTGGAAATTGGCGGGCTCCATAAAATCGAGAACTAACACCTGCGAATCCGTGCCTTATCACAAGGCCCTTTGCAACACAACTGCCCCTCGGAGTTGCGATACCATAATCTGAAAGGCTAACAAGTTCTGTCGATCTGATTAGTGGGACGCGCGTTCTGTTTGCAGTGTAGTTGCGATCAAAATAGCAGCCACTGCGATTAGATTCTGCGGGTGCACACAAACAGAGCTTAGCACGCGACGGGCAATCGTGGGGTGCAGCTCTTCCCAGAGGAGAGGCCCGGGCATTGTTTCAGATATGCTTTATCAAGAATGTGTGCACAAAAAGGTATTTTGGGATGAACTACATGCGAGAGATTAAAACGCTGCGTATTTCGAAACAAAGGCATTTGCTTTTACCTACATTTAAAACGTTAGTATGCTAAAAGAATGTATGTTATTTAACATGGTGGGTCTCATATTCTATTGATATGTGCGGCCTAGTGGTCCAGTGGCAGTGGTCAACAGGCTTCAGGTTCGAATTCTGGCGGTGACGTGGAGGTTTGTGAGTGGTTCAGAATCCGCGTTAAATTGTAGGTCGCGGTCTGTTTAGCCTGAAGTTTGAACAAGATGACCGCACAAATCAATCTATTTATATGCCACGAATCGTCTCGCGAGGAGGAGAGGACATTTAGAGGTAAAATGCTTCCCATTTACTCGCTTAAAATGCTTCACATTACGTTATGGGAGAAAATAAGAAAACTCCCTCTAAACAACTTGATTATCGATGAGGATATGAGAATCGATGCCATAATCGTCATTGAGTCTGAAAGCAGTGATTACAATGAATGTTGCCAGCAGATTTGAACCTGAGCCCTCATGTTCAATAAAACTGGAGACATTGGTTCTTGGTGTGAATGCGGCTTAACCGTGCACATTACCAATGAACTTCAAATCGGGCAAAAGAATGGAATTATTTTAAAGGGAAAAAAGCAAAAAAGTGACTAATAAACCGATCGCAGTTACTAAATTAGGCCAACTAATGTCCCAGTGACAAAGTGAGCGTGGAGGAGGAATCAGGTTCGAATCCATTGGCATCGTTCGTTGCAGTCACTGCTTTCAGAAAGAGGTTTGGTTTGTCGCTCTACGGTCCTTTTTTTTTTTTTTTTTTTTTTTTTTGCACACTTTGGGCTCATTAGACTGGTACCTACAGTTTAACGTGGATTCCGAATTACTCACAAATATCCATGCCATGATTCAAACCTCAATCATGTGCCATCAAAAGCCAGAGAGCTAGCCAACTAGTTATCAGGCCACTTCAGAAACAAGAAGACTAATGGTGATTGTCATAATGTGCATAAGCAATCTAGCATCGATAGTCAGGCTACTCGGTAGGAATTTCCCAATGTTTCTCAGGTTCTAATATGCCACGAATAGGAAATAATTGCCTCACATTTACTCTTAAAAGTCCTTCCGGAAGGCAATTTCCTCTTCTCAACACCTCGGAGGAGGGTGTCCGTGGTCTAGATGAGGCCCCCGATGTTCCATTCTCACCTTTCTAACTGGTAAAGGGGAGGGGAGGTTACATAGTCCTAGGTACGGGGGTTTGGGTGGAGAAAAACGTTTTTTCAGTTTATATAAAACGCTAAATAATTAGAAGTTATAACTTACTGGCTTGCATGCTAAGATACTTTGAGTTTAGTCTTGCCAGTATAGACAACCCGATTATGAATTTTCAGTGACAAACACAAGTCACACAAAATCGTCCATTTTCATATTTTTCCAAACAAGCATCTTAAGTTGTTTATAAAATAGTGTTTTGTTACATTTTAATTAGAGCATTAACTAGCAGAAATCTTTTGCTCAGTTTTAATTTTTCACCTAATTAAATTAATCTAAAATATAGAATTGACCGTCCTTAAGTTACTGTAAATAGATTTCAAAACTCACATGAAAAAAATTATATAAAATTAAAAAAATTATAAAAACATGGCACAGTTTCAGTTATTCACATAAAAAATAATTTTTATAGCTATTGTTATGACATGTTCCACATCATTAATTTCAATAAAGGAATATTTAATTACATAATTTTAAATTTAAGTTTTGGAAAATAACTTTTTACAAAGTATAATCATCCAACAAGCTTTAATCAACAATGGAAAAAAAAAAAAAAAAAAAATGTCTTGTAAGTCAAAGAGGAAAATTATTTTTTAATCTACTTAAATAAATTGGGTTGAATAATACCAGGAAATCCAATCCTAACTCGGGAACTTTTTATTTTTTACCTCGAAATATTACTTCAGGGGGAAAAGATAACCCAATTTAAAATAAGAGTAATGATGAGAAACACAATTACTCCTGTCTGAATTCTGAAGCATGTTTTATATCCAAAACACATGATTTTTTTTTTTTTTTTTTAAAGCTCTCATGCAATTAGCGAACATTCATTAAAAAATTTAGAATAAATAAAAGAAATGTATTTTTCTATCAAAGTGGATCATACCAACTAGGCAATTGAGAGCAGACAGTTCTGTTAACTCAAAACAGATTAATCTTTGACTTCTTAGCACTAATTCGATGAAAAACAAATTGTAAAATATGAATTAATCTGTCATCTAGATCTCACTTTATCGATAGCAAAATCAGATAAAATCCATATTATTTCCATATTCATATTGAATAGGAAGGAATTTGAACTTCAATTGATTCAAAGTCATATCTACAGCAACTGACAGGCAAATCAGAGGTTGGCAAAATTGCCTACCGGGATGACATATAGAAGTAATTGACCCTTATTTTTACAACACGACAAATTTCAATCAGATAGTCGTCACCAAATAAGTCGCAAGATAAGATACGTCACAATTTCCACCTGGTTTTTAAAAACAATAACTGCAGGCCACTTCAACACAGAAAATCGAATCCTTGTCCTCTTGCTGCTCTTTCAACCTGTAACACCACTAGGCCACGAATGGGTTTATTAATATAGACATGAATTTTTGTCTTGTATTTTTGCTTATTAAAGTTAATAAAAAAAATCAATGTACTGTGAAAATACTTCAAGGTAGAAACGGTACGGCATCAAAAAAAAGTTCCAAGGCGTATTAACAGATGACGCTGTAAGCGGCCTAAAGAAAGTGAATTCGGCTGCCAGTGATATTTTGAATCGAAATGACAACGATTTGGCAAGTGTTGCACATGAAACCAACTGTACTGTTCAGTGTGCTTAAATGTTTCGGTTTTTTGACGGAAAAAATGACTTCCCTTCCAAGTCCTTCAATAGTTGTGACACTGATCCACCACGGCAAGGTCATACCAAATGTGATGGGAAAAATCGGTGGAACTTTTTCTTTCTGATGCCATACCGTTTCTCACTTCTTCAAGTATCATCAGTTCAAATTTGAACTCATTGTGACGAGTGTTTATTTTTTACAGCACTTTGAAAGTGGGACTTTATATTACAACTTTTTTGAAAAAATTTTAATAATTTAACACAAAGATTGAGATATTTAGAAAAATTACACATATTGTTCATGTAATGCAATAATTTTTTTATTTATTTACACAAGGAAAATATATATATCACTTTTTAAAATTCATCAAATGCATGGTTGTGATTTAGAAATTGCTACAAAACTACTTGTGATTTAGAATTGCGCAAAACTATTCTGCTTTTACTTAACTAGCCAAGGATAAAATTAAGCGAGTGGAAATTAGCTTCATTAGACAGAGCGCGAATAAGGGCCAAAGACTTAAAAATGAATGGCCCAGAAAAGAGGCTTAAAAGTATGGCCTCGCAATTTAAATTGCACCAAGATCATTAAGAAGTTCGCAACCAAGAGGAAAACAGCAGAACACAAAATAATTACTTTCGTACAAAGCATGATTAGGAACAATAAAAAAGAACCTGTTCAAGTAAAATCGTAAAAGCGCTTTGCATTATAATGTGAGAGAAATTGAAGTTTATAAGCAGATGAAAAGCTATTGCAAGTAGTATTGCATTTAAACGGCACGGAAATTCGAAACATTACACGAAAGCAGAAAACAAAATGGCTTAAAATTTAAATATTCGTTTTTAATTATATTATTAATGTATTAAAAAACAAAATGTTAACAAAATATTAAAAACATCTTTAAAATTTCTGCAGTATGAGATAAGTTTATAGCATAATGAAATTTTTAAAATTTTTATATATATATATTAGCAAAACTTTTAAAACACCCACAAAAAAAAAAAATGCATTGTAGAAAATGACATATCGCGACTATAATTTCCATGTTCCAATATAAGTGCATACTCCTTTTCATGGATATCGTTTGAAAGGTATACAAGATTAAATGCTGCAGCACCCTCTGGTGGCAAGTAACACTAATGTGGATAAAGCGAACCTATTTTCCGCACTCGAATACATATTATTACCAATTTTTATAGCGGTTGGTTGAACGGTATAGAAGTCGATAGACTGCAGCACTCTCTGGTGGCGATTTACAACAAAGGGGATAGCATAAAAATATTCTTCATATTTTGACGAACACACAAAAATTTTTACTCGAATACATGATATTACTAAATAACATAGCGATGAATTGAACGGTATAGAAGTTGATAGACTACAGCACAATCTGGTAGGATACTTACAACAAAAGGCATAGTATAAAACATTCCCCATGTTTTGTCAAACACACACAAAAATTTTTTATCAAAATCGGTCCTGCCGTTTAGGAGGAGTTCAGTGACAAACACATGTTCAGAAGAATTATACACATATATAAAGATATAGGCTCACTAAATGAAGTTTTAGCAATAAAAAGTTCATAAAAACATAGCAGTAACAGAATTCCATGACATTACTCCTTATAGTACATAATAAATATTTGTTACTTAAAAGGAATTTCAATCCCACAAAAGAATGTTTGCTTTTTCAATGTGGATAAGCACTAGTTAGAATACTATTATCATATTCTGATTATAATAAATAAGTCTGCAGAAGTCTGTTGAACACAGTAGAAAGGCATCTAAATAATAAATAATCTCATGCACTGAATATTTCAACACGCAGCAGCTTCAATGATTAATTGCACGTGAAAAGTTTGTATAACAAGAGATTTGTTTCGTGAATGATTTAATTATTCAAGATGTCTGACAAATCTCTTCAGCAGACATATCACGAGCGTCCCAACTAAAATTCACAGAAAATCATCTATTTATTCGATCAGAGCAAATACAAATATATATAAAGTATATCTTTTAACTTTTATGTGTAATATAACGATGGAATATTTGACTTAAATTTAAGAATCTATTTATAGCTACATCTTCAAATGCGTCATTGTTTTATTAAAAATAAAAATTGATGCTGGCCAATAACTTGGTAGCCAGGTCCATTTGATCAGAAACTTTTACAGTATTTTTCAGAAACAAAAAATATTTATAGTAAAAAACGAATTGTAGAAAAAGATCTCTAAGATTTTATTTAAAAACATTAATGAAACGAAAGTAATAAATGAGATGTTTTTAGGTGGTGGTATTCTACTATTATTCAGTTATTTTCTGAAGTAAATATTCAATTATAATGGTTTTTTTTTTTTTTTAAATTTGACGGTGAAATTTAACGGTACAATAATGTTTCTTCCTTAATAAAACAATATTTTATTTTTAAAAAATTAAACAATTTTTTTTTTTTTTAAGTTTTTCCTTTACACCTATCAGTTTTAGAGTATCACTTATTGTTATTCTATATTAACACTTACATGCTTAAAATATTTATCATAGTAAAATGAAAAGAGGTTAACTTTGATTTTATTAAGCATATTAAAGTAGATTTATCAAGACAACTTAAACTAGCAAATGGAGTTACGGAGCATTACCGATTACGGAATACCAATGGGGACAGATCCCTTAACTTTCTCATCTTAATTCATATATATATATTTACAATTAATAATTAGCTACTTAAAATGTTAGTACGTGATAAAAAAATACTTGAAATAAATTAAAAAGTAAGATAAAAAATAAAAAGTTTGAAAATTAAGAAATATTTAAGTTAAAAATTCAATACAATTAGGGACCCGTTGTAGATGCCATAAAATATTTATATGGATTGAAAATTCTGATTGCTGAACGTGTGGGCCATAACGATGTATCTGCAAGGTAAAAAAAAATTATTTTCTCTCCCCAAAAAAAAGACCCGCCTCAGAACCAAAGTTCTGGTATTTTATTTTTTCATTTTTTGTGGTCTAATCCTTTTATTTTCTATGAAAAAAAGGGGGGGATTAAAGAAAAAAATAAACCTTACTGTGGTTACTAGTCGGTAGAAAAGAAAACATCCTAAAGTCTGCCCACTGGTTCGAAGAACATGCATACTTAACAAGCTTGTTTACGTATGATAAGCCTTTCATACTAAGCCTTTGTCACTGCAAGCCAATGGAATAAGCCTTTTGCCCATGATTTCAATTGCATAAAAAAATGCACGCACGCACACAAAATACTAGCTTCTGTGACAATTTTTTCATCCATATTCTTTTATAGTTAAGAAAGCAATGCCTTTATACAGCACGAAAATAAGCAAATACCATCAATATGAAGAACAAAAAGATTGAAAACAGATAATCTATTTATAAAATTAACCTATTATAAAAGTGAATTTCAATGATCTTGATTTTCTTAAGAGAGAGAGACAGACAGTACGAGTATAAGAAAATCTATTGTAAACATCAAACTTAAACAAGTACATAAGAACGTACTTTTTCAAATAAAAAATATATATCTGTGCAAAACAACATTTTGTTGCTAATTATTCGTCTCGCCTGCCTTTACTTTTTTAGGCGCTGCTAATGAAAGAAAGGAATAAACAGAAGAGAGAAGTATAGGTATTTGCTGAAAACCAGAAAGCGTTCCCGTCCCGTGACGTACGTGTCGCCTAATCCGACGAAGCCCCATCTGGAGAAACATTAGTTCTGGCGCGGCGCCAGCACGCTTGATATGGGGCCGGATATGCAAATTACTGGAAGGAAAAGAAAATACAGAACCAGTACTCGTGTACGCAATCCCGTTTTTCCCCACAGAGCCAGCTACTGACATTTAACAGCGAGCAAAGAAGACTCATTACGAAATGGATTGTGCATTTTTATTACAAAAATGGTAAAATAGTTCTTGCCTTTCACAACAAATAAATAATAAAGCGGCGACAACATATAAATAATGAATTATTTGAACAAATCTTGTAATCGATAAGCAAATAATCGAAAATAAAAAATTTGTGTATAATAAAAAAATTTGAAAAATAAAAATCCCTTTCTTTCCCTCTTTAAAATACAGATTTTCAATAAACTTCGCCATAAATTACATACACCATATGGAGAAAAGGCCGTACCTTCACTCTTTCTCATCATACACATACCACCGAATATTATTTAATACAGGGGTGGCCAATCCAAATGATCTTGCGAGCCACTTTGGAGCTCATCATAACTCTGTGGGTCGCATATAAAATTATACATCCCCCTATTAGATTTAGATACAATTTTTTTTTTTCCCATTCTGGTTTTTTTTTTTTTTTTTTTTCTCCCCTACATTCAAACATAAAATGGTTAAAAAGAAAATTATTCATAAATTGTTTCATTTTGTAACTCTTATGAATATTTAACAATGAGGATTTCTTTTTACAAGGCCATCAAGTAAACTGATCTAAGACACAGAAACAAAATTATTTCACTTTCGTACATGTTGTAAATGGAAGCACCTGCCGGTTTGCATTTCTGCTCGCCTGCTCCGAGACAGGTGAAAGGAAAGTGTCATCAAAACCAGATTTGCACTCATTTCAAGTTATTCTCAGTTGCACTCAATGTTTTTTTTTTTCTTTAAATTTGATCAGTAGTTTTACTTGTAAGTAGCTTTTAATTTTTATTCTAAAATAAAATCTAAATTTTTACCTTTACAAATACTTAATCAAGCAACCACTTCAATTAAGATAAGATCTTGTAGCATTAATTCTGATGAGGCAATTTAGTTATTGTGTTACAATGGTGCTCCATAAAAAAATACGTCAATTATATAAAGCAAGAAACAAATTTAACATTTTAGATAAATTTTTTTCTTAATCTTTCGCCCACGCTTATTAAAAAAAAAAGCTCATTCCATAGATCTAAAAGTTTTTAACATTGCATTTCTTCCACAATTATGCTTCCAGGTTTGTCAAAAAAACCTACACTCCAGGTCCATCCTGGTAAGATTTAGAAGCGAGGACTTTAAATCTATTGACTTAAAGAAAATATGAAAGTTTCAACTTGCTTCTGTTGCTGCTTTTAATTGTTTATCTTAAGAATTATTCGATTTATTTATTGACATATTTTAAGACTATGGGACAATTGACAGTTCGTTCGGAGATGATTCTTAGATTCATCACAAAATCATCACATGAAAATCCATGTAGCAATCTACATCGATCTAAACATCTAATCCAATGGAATATACATGAAGATTTATAAAAAAATAATTATTCATATGCTTTATGGATTTAAAAATGATAATTCATATGCCGTCATATATTTATGAATTCTCTAGACGCGGAATTGATATTTTCTTAATTATGTTCTACTATAAAACAAATTATCTTTTATATGCCACACTTAATCTATTTCACAATTTCAAAAAAGCTGTAGCTTTCGACGAGCGTAGACGTGCTCTGAACTCGCTCCTAACACAAACCGAATTTTTTTTTTACTTTCTACGCGTTAGTATTTTCTACTTCAGTATAGAAAAAAATTGTTTTTACACAAACACTCTAACTTGCATATATATTTTATTTAAACATTATAATTTAAATAAAATAAAAACTTAGATGAGTCAAACATCACTAAACGGGCGGGTTCTCCGGACTTACTTTCTCCAGAAAGCCCGCCCCTGAATGAACAGGGTATACTATTAGACGAACAATTTTCAAAAATGGATACCACAATCATGATTACGAGGGAGGACCTCAACAATAATGATTTCCTCACCAGTCACCCGGCCCCGAGACGTTTAAGTGATCTATCTCCGGAACACCTACTCTTTTTTGAGGACTTGTTAAAAGAAGCATGATGAAAGTGAAGAAACACCAAAGCGCTGCACACGATATCCGTTCCCACCACTGATCAATTTAGAATAAAGCAATCCCAACTGACTCAGTATGGTATCATTCCTCCCTTTTCTTGATACAGCTGGATTTCGTAAAAAAAAAAAAAAAAAAATGGATAAGATAAAGAGATAAACTCACCTAGATACGTTTGAACTCCAGGCTCCTTTGAGTTGAAGAGATAAGTAATGGCTATGGACATGTCGAACAACGTGGACTCGAACAGACGAAGTAAGAGCGATTCTTTGGGTGGAGGTTTAGGAAACATCACAACTTCGGATTTGGATTCTGAGTCCACGAGTCCTTCCATTCCGGTACTACTATCACACACGGATTCGTCCACCACCTCCTCGGCTAAGTCACTATTTTTGGGCATGTCGTAGGTCGAGGAATGACTGTGAACAGTGTCCGGCATCAACCGTTGCTGGCGTTCTCCATCGTCTGAGTTGAAGATGCCGCTGTCGTCGGACGCTAGACTCGTCCTGTCCGTGTTGTCCCGGACTGGAATGGTGCAAGACGGACTAGCAGACGATGGGGGAGTGTCCAGGGAAACGCTGTCGCTGCTAGTGTCATGGAGTTTGGATATCTGGCAATGGAGAGGTTGGTGGTAGTGGGAAGATCCACCGCCACTCTCTGGAATTTGCTGCAGGACCGAGTCCAGGCTTCGGTTCCGGTGGTGGGTCTGCTGCTGCGCGCTGTTGTTAAGGCGAAAGTCCAGGCTGTGGTTGCGATGGTGGGATGCAGAGTTCTGTTTCAGTTTCGTATAGGTTGTGCCAGAATGGCCATGGACGCCGACGTCCAAGGACAGACGAAGCCGCTTAGACAACGAGTCTTCTTCATTCACTTTCAACGAAGGTCCTTCCATGTCAGATTGTCACTTTTATAGTAATTGGCCCCTCCATACACCACAATGTCTCGTGTCTCTGCGCGATGAACAACACCTGAAAAGGAATGAAAATTCAAGATTCATTAAGAGATACAGACAACTTATGAAATAAATATGTAGATTTTTAAGAGATATAGTAGTATATAAACGGTAACGAGTCTTTATTACGGCTGTTAAAATGTACCAGAAATTGAAATATGAACGAAACTAGTTTCAATAATTTACGCCATAATATACTAAAAAAAAAAAATTTTTTAACTGAAATGAGATTCATGTCTTATTTTTTATTTCCACATCAGGTCCGTACCTAAGGGTAGTACCTACTAAGGTACCTAATGTAGCCTCTACCAGTTAGAAAAGTGAGGATGGAACATTAGTGGGCCTCATGTAGGCCACAAACAGCCCACCGATGGATGATGGGGAAAGTAGAGTGCCTCCCTGGTGAACTTTTACAGGTAATTGCCCCATATCTGTGGTTTGGTTTGTCACGCTGCGGTCGTTTTATGCACACTTTGGGCTAAGTAGACTGGGACCTCCAGTTTAACATTGATTCCGAACCTGGAGCCTGCGGTATGAACGGCCAGAGTGCTAGCCAATTGGCCATCAGGCCACCCCCATATCTGTAACACTAGAAGGAAACTCGGACAGCTCCCATCAGGCAACTTGACTATTCATGAGAGACGGCTTTACACACATTGTCACAATCACTATCGAGTCTGCTCGTTTCTGAAAGCAGTAATAATAGTAATGTCGCCAGCGCATTCGAACCTCAGCCCTCCTGCACACATTGCCTCTGGACCACTAATTAAATAATCTACCTGTCCATGAAAAGTGCAACAAATATGGGAATCCCCTTTACTTCAAGTTTCGAAATGCCACATTTTTCCTAACTGTAAATGCAAATTAATTGCATAACCTTCTTTGCTATCATTTAATAAGTATAACCAAAAGAAAAAAAAATAGCTTGTTAACTTTTATAACTATGGTCCTTCTACAATTTAGAAATAATGTTAAATTAAGTACTGAAAATAACTCCGTCAGTAACTAATTGGATGCTTTTCGTCGAGCAATCATTTATGCATTACAAAATGCTTCCATTAAATCAAATTCTTTTATTCTGCAATTTTCCTTTAATAGGGCACTAAAAATATGGTCGTCAAATTTGTTTTCCCGCACACGATTACAAATACCATTTATTTCTATGAGTTAAAAAGTACATTCGTACAAAAAGTATGATTTTTTTTTTTTCTTTATCATTTTAGTCAACTACACAGGAAAAAAATCAATAAATGATATACGTGGAAAGACCCTGATTCTAAGACAATAACCATAACCAAAAAATTGTCTATTTTTGAGAGTGACTTAAGAGGAAAGATGAGATTTTCTTAACTCTGCAACTATTTGGCCATCTGTCGCAGATGACTGAGAAGATAAAGAAACAAAGAGATTGAGATAGTACTACAATGGACAACCTTTTCAAAAACGAAAGTTTCTTTTCTGTTGTTGTAATTTTATAAAAGTACAAATGAAATAGCTAAAGGATTGTAACTGCAACATTTGAGTATATAAAAAAAAATTTTATGTTATTTCAAGCATTGTAAATTTTTTTTTTTTTTTTTTTAATCCTCTCAGATGGTGCAGATCATAATGATGATTTTATCACACAATCAATGATTTACCTGAAAGCTTACTTACCCACGCTAAGCAATTTAGTTTATTTATGAACCAACGATTGTCATGATCACAGCATTTCAGAAAATAAAAGCACAGAAGTGAAATTAAATATTCTTAAACTTTTATATCCCCTTTAGTATTACGAAATACTATAACTGAATAAAAATAGAGTAAGATCTCTAAGAATTATTTTAAAAATCCACATCTAGTATAATAAGCAGAAAAACTAAATTCTTGCTATATAAAACTCTTATTAAACCTATTTTGGTCTATGGCTCTGAAACTTGGACAAGATCCGATGAGGCCCATTTGGGTTTATTTGAGTGGAAGATTTAAGGGTTATTCTTGGAGGTGTTAGGGAAAGTGATTGTTGGAGAAGACGGTCCATTGCAGAAATTTATAAATGCTATAAAGATCCACATAGTATAAAATTTATTGAGATCCATAGATTAAACTGGACTGCTCTATTTAGAATGAATGATTTAAATCCTGTAAAGAGGATCGTTTCAGCAAAGCCACAGGGACAAAGAGGAAGAGGACGAACCAAACTGCGATGGACAGACGCAGTTGATAAGGATTTTGCTGTACTAGGGGTTACGAATTGAGGGCCCCTGTCACCTAGAGGAATGCATGGAAATCTCTTCAAAGGAAAGCTTTTGCTCTTTCTAGGCTGTCGTGCTATTGATGATGATGATGACATTTAATATAAATATATTCAGAAGTAGTTGAAACTTGAAATTCATTTATTAGACAGAGCAATAATATTGTTTCATATTTTTATTCTTAGAAATTTATCAACAAAATACTTTAAAAAGATATTTATGGTATCAAATTCATTGAACTGTCTGAATTTGCATTAAGAAAAAAAATTCTGATATGATTTGGAAACGAAACGAAATGGAAAGTACGAAAACGATAAACGAAACTGGAAGTCCGAATAAAATGCAACTCAGCAATAAGAAAGATCCAAGACGGCGTGAAAAAAATTTCCGCCTCAAAGACATAACTTAGCATGACTAAAACCATGTAACCAATAAATAATCTTAAGACAGATCATGAATATCTCGTTACAAACATCGTTCATCTGTCAAGATAAATTAGATGTATTGTTTACATTAACAGTAAACTCATTTATCTAAAGAAAAGATAATAAAAAATAAACTTTTATTTATTTTCTTTTTTTAACACAACTTTCTTGAGAAAATAATTAGAAACGGATAGTCGAAGATTTGCTGGTATAAAAACAAATTTCATATCAACATACGTCTCTTTTAGTCAAATGAATCAGTCACACTGATGATACGTATCTATATAATGATTCAGTTGAAGTTATGATTAAGGTATCGTTAATAGATATTTACAAGTAGATGTTTATTATTCGATTCCATTTCCGTTATATATTTTTATATTATAAATATGTTACTGTTATTTTTTACGTTGTTCTAATGCAGTTGACAATACAGAGACAATTCATCTTTATGCCATAAGCAAATGCTGCACTGTTGTTACTCATTGAGCACTACTCAGCGGGCACGTGTAGCTTGAAGATAGGCTGCGGACGCGAGTTTTATTTTGCATCCCTATTGCAGACAATTTGCAAACTTGATTTAGTTTGGTTTATGGCTCTACGGTCATTTTGTGCACACTTTGAACTAATTAGTCCGGGACCTACAGTTTAAGGTGGATTCCGAACTATTCATAAATATCCATGCCACCTCTAGGATTCGAACCTGTATAACCAGTGATGTCAAAGCCCTAGCCAATTGGCATCAGGCCACGTGAAAACTTGAGTATTCCTTTTGTACTCACTGTAGCTTAACTTCTATTATGCAAGGTCCAGAAACAGTACAGCAGAATATTACATTACTGGATTTTTTTCATAATACAATTCATAAATTTAAAAAGTCTTTCTGTAATATATTTTATTAAGATATATATATATTTAAAATTGGACAAAGAGTTCACAATAATATAGGGGTTAGAAGACCCACAAAGAAATGGAACACCTAATTAAAAATAAGGACATTGTGCGATACATCAAATAACAAAGAATCCGCTGGCTCGGACATGCACATCGCAGAGATGAGGGAAACACCATTAAGTGTTATGTAAATTGTCCAACAATAGGAAGAGAGGAGGATCAAGGGAGTGTGGATGGATAGTGTAGAAAAGGATCTTAGACAACTGAAAATTATTAATTGGAAGAGATTGGCATTGGAGAGAGAGACAGATGGAGAGCTGCTGTGTTGGGAGGCTCAAGCCTGTACAAGGCTGTAATGCCAGTAAAGAAGGAGGATAGAAACAGTACAGAAAAACACAGCATTGAATTCCAAATGTTATATATGTATACAAAAATGAAAAATTAATAGAATGTATTACAGAAAGAATGTAAATTTTCGAATTGGATTAGGAAAAAACAACCCAGTATTTTATATCATACCAGTATAAATAAATGCGATGCAATAAAATGCAAAAATAATTTTTTTTTAAATATCAAGTAATGCATTTATAATTACAAAGAAATTATTTAAAAATGCAATAAAAAATTCATAATACATCAGAACAAAACATTTAAAAAAAAAAAACATTCATAAAATATCAAACATTTCCCTCATCAATTAATGGGGTTTTTTTTTTATAGATTACCTAAAAATAAAATCTGAACTCATCCAGAAATTAAAATTTAGCGAATAGCGTACGGAAAAATCATGTCTCATGAATTTTCCACGGCACAGACAAAAATTCGAAGAATTTCTCCATCAAATCAGACAAAGAGGTAAAATTGAGTTCGCAAACAAAACTGGCCCAGTAGTTCTATTAAAACCTGATTCATCGCAGAAGAATGTTTCGGTGCCATGACGGTGATATTTCTCATTAATATAAAAATAAAAAAATCACAGAATGCATATACTCTTTCTTGAAACCAATTGCACAACAATGAAAAAGCAAAAAAAAATTGTGATCCATTTTCATTTTTAACATAACATATAATTGTTTCAATGAAACTACAAATTAGAAATCATTTTTCTTAATGGAAATTTTACTTTTCAAAACCAAATAATTAAAATCGGTTAAATAAGCGACTAAAGCAACTCTACCTACAATCCACCAGAAATATTTAGTGTTGTGTTTTTTTTTATTTATTTATTTTATTTATTTTTTTTTTTAGCCTAAAGGACAATTCAGCAAAATTTCATGGTTGAAAGGTTTTGTAGTAGACTGACTGATAAGATCTCTGTTTCAATAGACGAATACAATGGATGACGAAGTATTTGAAAATCACAGAATCAAAAGAATCCTTAAAAAACAAAAGGATAATGCCTCGCTTAGAACAATGTGATGTTTGCAATCGCCATCCAATCCATATGCAAGTCGACTTCAAATATGACATCATTGAAACCTAATATTTCACACAATTCCACAACACACAAGAAAAACTCTTTATAATCAATGTTACTTGTATGTTGTTCAAATGCAGCTGGTAATACAGACAGTTCATCTTTATGCCATAAGCAAGGGCTGCACCGTTGTTACTCATTTAGCACTACCCAGAGGACACGAAGCTTGAAGATACTCCACGGACGCGAGTAACAACTACCCCGCAACGCTCTACCTGTTAGACCGGGACCTACGGTTTAAAGTGGATTCCGAACCACTACAAACATCCATGGCACCGGCGGAACTTGAAAGCCAGAGCGCTAGCCACTCGGCCATCGTATTGCTTAATATTTTCTTGATTACATAAAATATTGCTTATCAAAAAAGAAGGTTTGAATTTATTTCACACACACAGTTACAATATTTATTTTTTTTTTTTTTTTTAGTTCCATTACTCACTTTCAATTGCATTATTGTCATTGTTTATACTAATATTGTATAAATCTACTATATTCTATAGATATTTACTACTTTTAATACTCATCTGTCAAAAACTCTAAAAATATTAATGCCTTTACTTCTAATTATTTCCTTATACATTCTGTTTAAATACCCATATGGCTATCAATTAATTTCATTAATTTCGACATTTTTAATTTTAATTATTAAATTAAAACCAAGCAGCTATTTTTAATCGTCTTGAATTTCTAGTATATTTTTAGCATTGAAGAAATTTAAAAAATTGTTTAAGTTTTTCTTAATGATTTAAGGAATAATATATATATATTCTTAATAAATAATTCAGTTAAAAAAACCTAAAATAATTATTTACAATTCTACAAAAATATATTAGATCCTTAATAATCTATTATATATAGATTCTTAATAAATAATTCAGTAAAAATCCTAGAATAATTATTTACAATTCTATAAACGCTAACAACTAAATAACAGAGAAAAACATATTTTGTAACTAATAAAATTCATCTATTCAATTATCTTTAGAAATGAGCTTTGTTTTATTGTTAATACCAAATAATTTATATTTATCCAATCATTATAATCGCGGTTTATATTAACGCCGTAATAGATTTGCAGTAAAAGACCAATTTTTTAACAATTGAAGAAATTATTCGATTACCTTGTAAGAGATTAAGCTTTTCTTTTAAAAAGATAAATAAATTTAAGAAAACTGCATAATGTATGATTGATTTATTAATCTTTATCGAATTTCAATAAATCCGTGGATATTTATGCTAATATTACATTATCACAATGCCGATAAAATAATTTGATCGTTTTCCCCGCAATTTGTATTAATTTTAAACATTTCTAATTTGAAAATAATTTTAATTTATTTTTAGACTGATATAAAACGGGCTGTAATAGCCTTCGAAATAATCAGCAGAGTAAAACAAACAAATAAATGTTTTCCAGGGGGAATCGATTATCTATTTCACACTATCAACTGATAAATTTATCAAACTTATTTCACGCATTTCAGTTAGTTCTACGAATTAAAGAAAATTCATTTTTGTTTAATAAAATTAGATACTCTCTTGTTTACATCTGAAATCTCGAGTTTCACATATTAAACACTGATTCATTTCAAAAGGAAATTGATGGTTCATATTTAACTTTCAGAATATATTATGGTACACAAGTCCTTTTCCGTAGAAAAATTTACTATTTATATATTTGCATTGTTACTTCTATAGGTTTGGTATGTCGCTCTACAGTCATTTTGTGCACATTTTAGGCTAATTAGACAGGGACTTCTGCCTAAGGATGCTCCATCACAGAAGCTGCCCCTTTCCTTCAACCATGAGTTCATACGGGTTCGTGGGCTTGGTCTATATGACTATCAAGTGGAATAAGAAACAACAACACATCCAATAATAAACTCTTCAAATATCTAAAGTAAAGCCCTTCCTTCAAATATAGTAAAAATCAGCTTATTCCAATAAATGCAAAAATATATTCAGTCAAACCATTACCTCTCCTTTCCCCATACTTCTCATTTATTTAAGGACAAACATTAATTCATGAATGCCGAATTCTATCCATCCTTCTTTCAGAAATATGTAACCCAAATGCAAAATACTATACATTAATTAATAAACATTTAATTTTTTAAAAGGAAAAAAAAATAACGAAATGGCAGAAAATCCTAAGGGGCATTTTTTAAGATTTATGAATAGTAATAAAACCTTTAAAAATTATAATCATCCATTATTAGTCGTCATTTATTAACAATTAAATGTTAAAAACAGAACCATTCACTATATAAAAAAATACAAATTTACACTTGGGAATAAATTATACTTAGGTTTGGTTTGTCACTACGGTCACTTTGGGCCGGGACCTACAGTTTAACGTGATTTCCGAACCAATCACAAACGTACATGCCAAGCTTGTGGTACCAACGGCAGAGCGCTAGCCAATTGGCTATCAGGCCACTTGTTACTTGTATAAAAAATAAAGTTAAACTTATAAAATAACGTTGCATTTCTAAGATAAAGTTACTAGTTTATCTTATACAATTAAAAAGCTTCTTGCAAAATTCAACAATCTTTCACAAAATACTACTTTTATGCAATTATAAGCTTATGCATTATATAGGTAAATAAATAGAGGAAAAACCTTGTAACAAAAGTAAACAAGAAGTGTTTTTGTCGGAAGGCTCCTTGGAAGTGTGGTATGCTCCACTGCATTTCTCACGATTGTTGCAATTGAGAAAGATGTTTATCCCACTTCAAAGTCGAGCACGCCGAAATTCGATGAAAACGCACTCTTACAAATAAACCACCCAGAGGCAACTAGCATGCATGCATGATTGGCACACGCACAAACAACCAACTGTGAAGACTCGTTGAACGAATCGGAGCCGGGCTGTAATGTGTGAGAAAACGGACTGGAGTGAAAGTGTAACAGCGCTCAAGAAACGAGTTAATGGCTTTTTTTCTGTCGCGCTCCACTTTTTGCCAGTGCAAAGGTGCATGCGATTTTACTTTTGTTCGTAATTCCTTCCGCCTGCGTTTGAAATAAAAGAAGAAAAAAAAAAAAAAAAAAAAAAAGATTCGAAATCACGATGTGGGTTCAGGGTTTATTACAGGTGGGATACATTCGAAACAGCAATTTGTTATTGGAATTGTTTCGCAAAGCCGTCATTTTTATTCCAGTTACAAATTTTCAAACCGGATTTCAAACAAAATAAAAGATTTTTTAAAACAGCTGTAGAATGAAACGTATCAGTTTTTGAAAAGTTAAACCACGTCTGCATGCTGAAATCTTTCAATTATTCATTATTTCATTTTTAACCTAGATAGCAGCAACAGATGAATAACTGAATAGAAAAAAGGAATTCAGACAAAAGATGAAAGGAGTTTCATGATTAATTATAATTCATACCACTCATTGTGCTTATAATTAATAAATAATTGTGAAATAAATATAAGTTGCAATTGAAATACATTTGATTTACAGATTAATACTTACTTAATTTATCCTCGCTAAAAAATTATGTCTCTTAAAATAAATTTATTCATTTCTTAACTTAGTAACAGAATATTCACGTACAGTTAAGAACTTAATTATAAGATTCCACAAACTTGAATAAAGTGCTTGTTAAAAAAAATGTTCGTTTTAATGAATAAACAAAATAAAAACTTTGGTCACTTAAGACTTAAATGTTGTTGTTGTAGCATATGGCTTTATTAGAAATCAAATCCATTACAATAAGGATCACACAAAGAAGGAACCAGCAGAACAAAGCAAAAACATACAGCAAGACAGCAATCAACCACAAAAAAACTTTTGACTTTTTATGGTCTCACACCACAAAAAGTCAAAAGGGGAGGGAGAGAGTAATTAAAAGGGGTAGACACTTTATTTTAGTCCATGAGGCCAATACTGAAAATGGAAACTGTATGAAAATCCAAAAGCAAATTCTTCCACAATGTTTACAAAATCAGATATTCAAATACTTTTCCGAAATAAAATAACAAGATAATATTCTTTAAATAAACATCGTAAAACATGCCATAGATGGATTCAGGCACTAAAGCAACATGGGATTTGTAGTGTCAAATTATAGAAGAACGGGCTTGCTATAACCTTGACCTGTTTTTCCCACAAAACTGCAAGCATGAAGTTTGACCCCTTACGACCTCCTAAAACCCTTATTCATCGGTCATTTGTGACATTTACAGCCTCTTGTAAACTTGACGATGGTGATAACACAGTTGTCGTTTCTGGTCAGTTCTTAGGGGGTGTCTGAATAAATGACATGACGACGACCTTCAAGTGTTTTAGGATTTCCACGCTGAAACAAGTCGCTAAATTATGTTCTTTCTTTTACCCCCAATTTTTTTTCTGTAGAAAAACAAAAGGTGTATGTATACCTTAAAATATAATAAAATATCAGAACTTTGGTTCTGAGAACAGCCAGGTTTTTTCTTGGGGGGTTAATTATTTACTTTGCAGATTCATCGTTACGACCCACACGTTCAGCAAACAGAATTTTGTATCATACGAGTAAATAAATATTTTATGGCATCTACAACTGGTCCCTAATTGTACCGAATTTATCTTAAATTCTTTTTTTATTTTACTTTTATTTATTTGTAGTATTTTTTTAAATGTTTTATCACATTTTAAGCAGCCAATTAAAAGGGGTAGGCACTTTTATTTAGTCCACGAGGCCCCTGGCCTTCGATACAACTGCAAGACCTCTTCTTGGAGCCGAGTCCCCTATTCAGTCCTGGACATTTCTAAACATGTACTGAATCCATTGTTCCAGCTCTACATATGGGGTAAGTGTTCAAGGCGAGGACATCTATCCTGTTTAGGTGTTCCGCAAGACAATCGTGTCCGGTTCTTAATCGAACCGCCTCTTCACGTGGTCTAGTGTTAAAAGATTTTCCAGCTGTCTTGAATAGTGTGCCACTTTTTGCCTTCAGATTTATTTATGAGATAATCCTTCAGTTTCTTAAAAAATTTCTCTATGAATATATTTCTTGAAAGATTCGTTCTTTCCAATGTATACATGGTTTCCTTTCTTTGCAAGTGAATCTGCTGCTTCGTTACTTTTAATTCTTAGGCTCAACTATTGTTCACAATAAGACAAAATTAGCATAACACAATAGTCAATTCCATCTGTAATTAACAAACTTTCCCAAATGCGGTTTGTTTTGTCGCACACGAGGTATAAACAGACAGGGACCAACAGTTTGGTGGATTCGAACCACTCGCACACATCCATGCCACCTTCTCAAATGCGGAGACCCATGCGAAACGAATATTCAAATGTTCTTCCATGTATTTGTTTTAATATTCACATGCAGCTCATGATGGGAAATTAGTATCTTAGTGAAAAAAAAAAAAAGTAACAAGAATCATGGTCCATCCTCTTATACGAAATAACTATTGCCCCACGTTCACCGATTAATCACATCATTAAAGGTTTGGTTTGTCCCTCTATGGTCACTTTGTGCAGACTTTAGGACTTGCATAACGGGACCTACAGTTTAAAGTGGATTCCGAACCACCAACAAACATCTACGCCTGCGATACCAAAGCCTAAAACGCTAGCTAATTGGCCATCAGGCCGCTAATCATTAAAGCAAGGATGATACTGCTATTCCCATCCTAATAACACATCTATTTTACAATTACAAAATAGCATTGGTAACTCGTGTTACTTCTTTTCAATGATAAATCCATAGTATAGAACTCAACTTCAGTTGAATAGGAAAGTAAATAATTAAATATTAGAAAATTTATCCTATGTTTTATACTTTATTGCAGACTAAAAGACTAAAGATTGTTTTTATCACGATTATAATATTTATTGATAAATAAAGGCTTTGTAAAACATAAATATGAAATAATTATGCTCGTATAGTATATACTTCATTAGCATTATGCAAATAATTCCCTTGAATCCAGAATGAGTCAATAGTTCTCAAACGGAAGAATCAATTATTCAATAACACTAGGAAACGTGTTTCTTTTTTTTAAAAAAGATGTTTCTTTAGTTAATAAATACAGCAGACGAATTGTGGCTTCCGACAGAACAGAAAGTGAAAGCAACTGCAGAAAATAAATATTAAGCTATGCGTTTCTTTATCAGTGGTTTTATTTGAAAGTGGCGCAAATCCATTTATGTATGTATTGAAATATTTAAAAGTTCTCCTTTTTGCGTCAAAATTAAAAAAAAAAAAAAAAAAATTACGGCAGGATTTTATATTATATTATCAGCTTTGTAATAAATATGAAAAGTCGTCCTTAGAGGAATATGTTTATCATTGACAGCTTTGTAATAAATAAGAAAAGAGTCTTTCTTGTGAGCGATTGTCTTTCGTAACCTCCTTTCACACAAGACTTCCTTAAGAAGAAGACATTTCTATTTGGCTACAAAATTCAACACACCATATTCATAAAAAGAAAAACACCGATTCATGCAATGTATTGTAAATTACATACTGTAATTAGCATTGCACAAAGGTTTATATACATACATTTGTCTTATCAATCAAAATGAAAAAGAATTTAATGCCTAAACAAAACGATTGCATCTATCAATTAATATTAAATGAAATGATGTTCAATACATAGCAACTAATGAAAGCAGATTTGTTTGCGACTTTATGGCCAATTGGCTACAGCTCTCGTCTTTGGTACCACGGACTTCAGGTTCTAATACTGACGGTGGCATGGATGTTTGTGAAAGGTCCGAATTCACGTTAAACTGTAAGTCGCAGTCTATTTAGCCTAAAGTATGCAAACAAAAAAAAATTACCGTACAGCAACAAAGCAAACCAAACAGATCTGTTATCTGAAAAGTGTAATTTAATGCGAGTTGATCCTATTATTCATTTAAAAACAAATAGTATTTTTTTTTCGAATTAAAAATAAATAGTATTTTTTTAACCTTAAAAAGAGACTCAAATAGTATTACCCCCTTTTAAAAAAGCGAAATACACTCAAATCTGTTTCTATGAGATCCTTTTTTTTTTATGCGAGATATATAAAAAAATCACATTATTCTTAAACATTAAAAAACTTAATCTAAAAAAAAAAAAAAACCAGATGGCTGTCAATACCAATACCGCATGCGAATTAAAAAGAATCCACCGCCCACCCGCGTATTATATAACATACCACGAATTTTATTAGATGCAGAGATAGCATGTTCAAATGGCGAAAGTGATTTTCAACCAGTTCTTCACAAGAAAATCCGCGCACAAAAACAGGTTTGAGTGCATAAGAACTTTATTTTGCAATGATTAATTAGACAAATCATATGGCAATCGCGTACCATTTACGGAATTTCATTGAGACAAACTAATTGTAAGTGTAAAATGTTCATGCACTGACTACGATGAACAGTTTTAAATGCACATGTTGGAATCTATAGAAACAACTAAAACATTTAACGATGTTCCTTAATGTCCATTCAATTTTTCCTTGTTTGGAAAACCAACTTCTTGCTACATCGTGTGGTTTTTAAATTTACATATTTTTTATGTGGAACTTTTTTATGCGGTCCCTATTTACCGATTTTTTTTTTTTTTTTTTTTTTTTTTTTTTTTGTGCTACAAGCTACTTCTGAAGTTTCATGTTATTTTTATGCTATCCCTTTTTCCCCGTACAAAAATAAGTTTGAGTGCATAAGCACTTTATTTTGCAATAATTATTCTTTTTAGAAAATTCATATGGCAATCGCCGTACCATTTACGGAGTGCCATTGAGACAAAGTTTTTTAAATAATAAATTTCTTTTTGAATATAATGTTATGCACACATACATACATTTCGACAGTTATATTTTGAATATAATGCACACATAATGTATTTTTTAATACATTGTTTTTCACTACTTTGGCCATTGTAAAATAAATATATTTTGTGAAAGTGTGATAAATCTCACGGGACGGAAAAATTTTCAACGCGGACAACATGGGGCCCGCGTGTTGGCAACCCCTGATTTAAATGTTTTTTGGTTTTTTTTTTTTTTCACAATACAACTGGATCATGATCCATGATGCTATTTTCTTTCATCAAAATATAAGAATCTTTCAAATAAATTACCAATTACACTTTTCAAGTAAAACGCACATAAAAAAGGCGGGCCACGACTGCACATGTCTTGCCTGAAATAATACAGAATTGTTTACAGCCGTATCTCTTTATCAAAAGAGCATTTGATTCTATACCTAGGGGGTGCAGAAAATATCAGATAACCACAGTTATCTAATGACTCAATCCATTATGTTTTTTTGCCAATAAGTACTGATTGAAATTTTATCAATGCAAATCGATTTATTTTTGATGCATTATCCTATTTCTTATTTGTGAATTTTGCAGAAATCGATTGCATTTCAGCAGAACCGTTTAACTATTCCAGTTCAATGCACTGTATTCAGCGGTTAGCAAAACAAACTATTCTTCGTAGTTATTTACAAATGTACTCGTTTCGTGAGCGGCTGCATTAAAATACTTCACTCTTTCTATTTGTTTTTTTGTTTTTTTTAAGTCAACCTGCGCATTAATAGACCCTATAGTCATGATACAAACAGTTTTATGCACAAATAGAGAATTTAATTAAAGTAAATTAAATTATTTAGTTTTTGATTTCGTTTGGTTTGTCGCTCTACGACCATCTTGTACACACGAGAGCTCTGCACCGGAACCTACAGTTAAAGTGGATTCCGAACCACTCACAAACATCCATGCCACCGCCAGTAATCGAACCTGAAGCCTGCGGTACCCAAGGTCAGAACGCGTGCCAATTGGCCATCAGGCCGTTATTATACTAAGGTTGTTTTGCTTTGGTGGCGTGGTAAACGTGGATTCCGAACCACTCACAAACATCCATGCCACCGGCTGGATTCGAACGTGGAGCCTGTGGTACCAAAGGTTATAGCGCTTGCCAATTGACCATCAGGCCGCTATCATACTTAGGTTTGTCGCTCTACGGCCAATTTGTGCACAATATGGGCTAATTAGTAAGGGACCTACAATTCGACGTGGATTAAGTACAACTAACAAGCATCCATGCTACCTCCAGTAATCGAACCTGAAGCTTGCGGTAGCAAAGATCAGAGCGCTTGCCAATTGGCCATCAGGTCGCTATTATACTTAAAAGAATTAGGGGAAAAAGAAAACACCAATTTGCAAATGAGATACTTCGAGGAAAAACATTAGGGACTTTTTCATCCTATAAATAGACAAAATTTGTCACCTGATCGGAAAAGTATTAAAAACCGGAAGCACCGGTGTTTTTTTTTTTTTTTTAAGCCTTTCGCAATACATTCTGCATTTTTCTTTTATGAAATGGGTACAGTGTAATAGGAAAAACAGATAAGATACAACCTTTCTAAACATACGCACTCTTGACATTATCTAAGAAGATAAGATACCTTTTACGACAAATATAGAGGAAGGGTTGTAAATGTCTTTGTTTACAGTTATTTTCGACGCAAAAGTCACACAAATATAGAAATTTTCCATTAAATTCTAATTAATCAAAACTATTTAAGTGCATCTACTAGTATAGTAATATTCTGTGCTGCAGTGATTATAGCGACAATTAACAGTAATTATCAAGATATAGGACCTAATCTTTATATTTAATAACCGTTTCTTTTAGATTTCCTTCTAATGTTTTAACTATGCATTTTAATGCACAACATAGACTATTTTTGGTATTTTGTAATTGATATAGATTTTATTATGGTTTAGATTTTTTTTTGTTTAGACTGTAAATGTATTGTAAAATTCATCGTTTACAAAAATAGTAAAGGAATACACACAAATATTTTTAAACTGGTAACTTTCGTACTGATTACGAAGTACGAATGAGGATAAACCCCTTAACCTCCTCATCTTAATTCATATATAAAATTTACAATTTTTAATTGGCTGCTTAAGCTTAGTATATGATAAAAAATTTAACTTCTAAAAATTAAAAGAATACTAAAAATAAATAATAGTAAGAAAAATAAAAGTTAAAATTAAAAATTTGGTAAAATAAATATTTTTAACATGAAGAAATGCATGTTAATATATCCATACAAAAACAAATACGATTTATAATATATACTTAGGGTTTTATTTTATCAAAAAAAAACCCACCTATTTTTACCTAAAAGTTACTTTCCAAAACCATTTAATTCGGCCTCGAATCAATAATAATTCATAAGAATAAATACTACATAAATCTCAGTAAATATTTACCTATTCATCTTAACTGCAAAAACTATTATAGGTACAAAAACGTTTCAAAAATGATAAGTCAACTTTTAATTTTCTTATAAAGTCTTGTTAATAATTATATAAATTTAAAAAAATATATAAATATGCGAACTGATATATATTTAAAAAAAAAAAAAATATCATTGGCCATCATTACTTACTTTTTAACAGATACAGAACAAAAAAAAAAAATGTTGCAAAAACGGTTGAAATTAAATTTAAAAATTTATTTCATTTATTTTTGTAAATAAATGCATTAAAATAAGTTGTATAAAATTATTAGATAAAAAAAAAATTATAATTTTAGTCAAAAAATAAGCAATATCAAATGCTATCAATAATAACAGCATTAATTATTAATATACTTATAAAGAAGCAATATTCGACTATTAAATTATTGTAAATACTTTTAGATATATACTATCAATAGAAAACTTTGCACGCCGTTTAAGAACATTGAAAAAAAAATTAAATCAGCAAATTTCCAAGAAAGGAAAAAAAATTCTAATTTTAGTCTATAAAAATAAACAATATCTAAAGCAATCAATAATAATAGTATTAATTATTAATAAACTTATAAAAAGTAATATTCCAATGTAATTATTCTAAAAATATTTACATAATTTATTAAGTAAGAACTTTTAGATACACAATATCAATAGACAACTCCACACACCGTTTGAGAACAAAATTTCATTGGAAAAAAATTAATAAATCGGCAAATTTCCGAGAAAGAAAAAAAAAAAAGGGTGCTTGACCGGTGATCACAAACGCTATCGCTTTAACTTTATAAAAACAAAAACTGAACCGCACATGCAACGTACAGTCTAGACATAATTCCAAAAAAGGCCTCACCGGTCAGCGCTAGAATATTCCACGAAATAACAAAAAAGAATTATTTTGTAATTAATCAAACTCCAACTCACCTCTTCGGCGTATTGCATGCGATGCCAATTAAATATCCATCTGGGAGCGAACACAATTTGTAAAACGCAAATGCAAAATAATAACAACAACACTAATAAAAAGAATCCAAGTTGAATCCGATCGATATACGAGAATTCGTGGGTCAACGAACCAGCTCTTAAATACGGAAAGTTATGACAGGCCGCAGCGCAAGTAAATACTCTTCAAGTTTATTGGTTAAGCCTCAAGAGAACTTATTCTTCCCGAGACTCTCGCTCGAAAGAAAAATTCTCCCCCCTAGCGAAGGCAGAATGGCTTTGACAAGACTATTGGCGAGCGTAATTGGCGAATAAAGCGCCAAAAGAAGTGCAAAGGTCAGACTTCCTCTTTCGCTCTCTTCCTACTAGACAAAGCAGGAATTCGGAAAGCATGCGCACGTTAAACTTTTTTTTTTTTTACGACGGGGAACACATAGTAATGGTTTTCCAACGTGACAGTGTGGACTAAGCACTGCAAGAGTGTAGGGCGTAAAAAACAAACATTAGAAAATAAATAAAAAGGAAATTTAAAACACGAAGTTTCACTCGTAAATAGAAATTTCCACCAATTACTAAATGTATAATAGGAGGGCGGGGGGGGGGCAACAATGAAAAGTAAATAAATACTTTCTAATTAACATTAAACAAAGATTTTAAGTAATTGTATAAATAATGAACTTTTTAACAAAAATTTTTTTTTCTCAAATTGTATAAATGTTGTTCTAGTGCAGCTGGCAATATAGAGACGGTTAATCTTTATGCCATAAGGAAGGCCTGCACCCCTGTTACTCACTGAGGGTAGTGCCCCCTGGTACGTGGGGTACCCCCTGGTGACCCAGGGGCACGTGCTTGAAGAATAGCCTACAGACGTGAGTAATACTAACCCCCACAACATTCTACGGTCTTATTTGACCGGGACCTACGGTTTAAAGTGGATTCCGAGCCACTACAAATACCCATGATACAGCCGGGACTCGAACTCGAAACCTGGGGTACCTAGCGCCAGAGGATTATCCATTCTGTCATCAGGTCCTTATTAAAAAACATTAACAAAAAAAAATTTCTCAATTTACATTTGGTTTATGTACAGTGCGTTTATAATTAAAGTGCCACTTTCAAAATGCTCTAAAAAAAAAAGAACCACTCGTCACAATAAGTTTCACTAGAATTTAAGATACTTGAAGGAGGGAGAAACGGTACGGCAACCAAAAAAAGAGTTCCACCGATTTTCCCATCCAATTGGGTTTGACTTTGCGTGGTGGATGGGCTTTCCACTCACAGCGTCACAACTGTTGAATGACTTGGAAGACATTTTCTCCATAAAATTAAACGAAATAATCAAGCACATTGAACACTACAGTTGGTTTAATGTGCAATTCATGCCAAATACGTTGCCATTTCGATTCAAAATAGCAGTGGCAGCCGAATTCACTTTCTTTAGGCCGCTTACAGCGCCATCTATTAATACACTTTGAAACTTTTTTCTACCTACAGTTTCCCCTTCATGTATCTTCAGTTCACATTTGAACTCATTGTGACGAGTGATTATTATTTTACAAAATTTTGAAAGTGAAAATTTAATTACAATTACCCTGAAAATTAGCATGATGCAAATTAGTCACTTAATCTACTGAAAAAAATCAATATACGGACATCTTTGTCCAAAATTTTAATTAATACAGCTTATTTAAATATTAATAAACTTAAATCGAAGAAAAAAAATCTCATTAACAGCCTTAATAAGCGATAAGTTTTATATCTAATTATTAGAAAGAAATCGTAAACGACGATCGAATCTATTCTATGCATCGCAAGTTGGCCAGAGAAATTAATCAATACTCCAGCAAACTAATAATAATATAACGTTCATATATACATATAACATACAGAAAACAAACTGTAAAATCACAGAAGTGCATATGAAATAACCAATTGAAAAAAAAATTATAAAAGTATGGTTTTTAATACCAGTATTTAACGGTACCAAAATAATCATCAATGGCGCAACAGCCCCATGGTAGGCCAAGGCCGTCTGCTTATTAGCAGATGTCGTAGACAAGTTTGTTTGTTTTTAACGGGATAGGGATTATCAGTCCTACGCTCAACAATCATAATAGACCAGCCTATAGTTTAAAGCGGATTCCAAACCCTACAAACATTCATGGCACCGCCGAGACTCAAACCGAAAAACCTGCGGCACCGAGAGATAGTCACTCTGCTACCAGGTCCCTTTAACAGTATACGAGTGAAAATACTTTCCGAATTAGAGAGCCATCTTTATTCATCATAGTTTAGCATTTACTTTTTATAAATGCAGATGGGTGGAGGGAGCCAGGAAAATGTCTATTACTACACTACATCACATCACTGTGCCTACAGTTGAGTTGTCTCTTTACAGTTTGTGAATGATGTGGGAAGTCTGATTGGGCTCCGTGACGCTCTACGGTCATATGAGATAGGGATCTACGGTATATTAAATAAATCGTAAAAATTAAATTAATGCATAATAAACAGTAATAAGACCTACGGTTTATTAAGTAAATTTATTAAAACATTTCTAGCATTATGGAGCCTGATGGCCTAGCGCTCTGGCTTCGTTTGGTTTGTTGCTCTACGGCCATTTGTGCACACTTTGGACTAATTAGACCGGGACCTACAGTTTAAAGTGGATTCCAAGCTACTACCAACAACCATTTCATCGCCGGGACTCGTATCCGAAACCGTGGTACCGAAGGCCAGAGCGCTAGCCACTCGGCCATCAGGCCCCATTAATAAGCAATGAGTTTTATATCCAATTATTATAAAGAAATCATAACCGACGGTCGAATTTATTCTAAGCATCACATGTTGGCCAAAGAATTTTATAATTATTTAGTAAAAGAAAAGACATTCATAATATACAGAAAATAAACTATGTGAAAACACAAGTGTGTGGATCAATTGAACATCTTTTTTTTTTTTTTTTTTTCAATAAAGGTGGTTTTTTAATACCAATCTTTAACAGCATAGAGTGAAAATACTTTTCGAATTAGAGCACCATCATTATTTACCATTTTAGTATTAGCATTGTTTATTGAAACACCTGATTAAACGAAAAACAATGATGTTTGGTAATGAGTATATGCATTTATTGCCCCATAGCATTTGGTTTTCATAAATGCAGATGTGGGAGGAGGACAAGGAATAATGACTACTACTACTGCTGCTACTACATCACTTTTCCCTACAGATGAGTTGCCCCTTTACAGTTTTGAAATGATGTGGGTGCTAAGTCTGATTGGGCTCTGTGACGCTCTTGCTGTCATATACCGGGACCTACGGTTTTAAGTGGATTCTGAACCACTAACAAACATCCATGGCACCACCGGGAATCGAACCCGAAACCTGTGGTACCGAGCGCCAGAGCTCCAGCCACTCGGCCATCAGGACCCCTTCTTAATGTATATCACGCAGAGTTCATAACCCAGCATATACGTAAACAAAGATACACTGAACCACTAATATAAATCAATAAAGAACAGAATTTTTCCTTAACTTAAAGCATAAGGCAGGGGTGGCCAACACGCAGCCCGCCCAGAACATTTATCTGGCAAGTGAGATTTATCACACTTTTACAAAATATATTCATTTCATAATGGCCAAAGTAGTGAAAAATAACTGATTTTGAAAGTCGATTCAGTAATTTAAGAGTTAGGAAAAATGACTGACAACAATAGGTTTCAATTAAGCGCATCGCAAAAATAAATCTTGTTATAAATCGCCCATGCAGATATCACACATTGGGCCATCCTAAAGTGGAAGTGGTTGGTTGAAAGGGCGCGATTTTTGCCGAACGAGTGACTCTGAGGATGTCGTTTTGCGGAGGAAAGCGTGCTTCCGCCTTCTGCGACTGGCAACTTCGCTTGTGGCAGGATGCGGAGAAGAAAGTGCAACAAACTGTGAATCCCTTTTGGACGACAGAAAATAACTTAATCTCGCGATCGTGTACTCACATGTACGGAAAACGTTTCTCTTGGCTTTATTTGACCGATTAGAAAAAAAAAAAAAAACTTGGGGCAAAATAAATTCTGGATCTTGATATTGAAAGGAAAGGAACAGCACAGATACCAACTTCAAAATCTGTAATCCAGTTCACGCGAAACGTTAATGAAAAAGGGGAATTCGTCGTAGACTCGAGAACTCTGAATATATCAAACTTTGGAGTGAACTGCATTTGTGAATCAACTTTATTTCTTTAATTTTCATTTCTTTGTAAATATTAGTATAACCCAGAGTTCTGTAGATATATAACACTTGTAAATAAAAGTTAAAAAGTGTTCCCATGAACCTGAAAGTGGCCCTCTTCTTAAAGCCATTATATAGGCCAAGACGTTACATCCATATTTATATAAATCCACACAAAGATACGTAATTTCAAATAAACTTTCAATTTCGAACACAAAATTTGCAGCTGTCTAACTCTCGATTGTCTCCTACATTTATACCACGCGTCTTTGGAACATATTGGAAAACATTCGAATCGTCCAGACAAGCAATGACGCAGCAGAACTTTTCCAGAACATGCTCCAGCTACGGTACTCGCTACAAAATGTAACGGTATACTTCGACTAACAAAGAATGATTGACATTTCTGCTATTCCTCATACGACGTCGCTGTACCATTGTAGCGCAAAATGGCAATGACGCTTAATCGAAAATGCGAACGGAGTTGAATTCATACCCCACATAATAAATATCTTACTGATCGGCTAGTTTCGGTGTGTTACGAAAAAGAGTTATTCTAAACTATGGTGTATTGGTATGATGAGCTAGCTAGATCTTATCCCTTCAATATATAAAAAAGTCATATTCTTCATACTCTTCAAAATATTCATACTAGTGGCCTTGGTGGATGAGTGAGTAAAGCTCTAAGGCTACAAATTTTGAAGACCCCCTGAGGTAAACGAAATAATTAGAAAAGGATAATGTAAAAATAAGTACAATACCATCCCCACCATAAAAATTTTGCTTACTTTTTTTTACACTAAAGCACACAACAAAGATAAAATCTTTGGTTATAAATATCGGCTTTACCAAATTTCAGTTTAAATTCGATTAACTGGGAGAAATTGACTTGGCAATGTTTTGAATTGAACTGGATTCTGGCCAAAGTCCCAATAGCTTTTGGTGTAAATGAAGTTTCAGAAATTTTAATAACAGAAAAGTCGAAGAAAAGGCTTTATTGCTTTTCACTACTTTTACTAAAAAAAAAAAAAAAAAGACTATTTCCCCCAACTCTTTTTTTTTTTTTTTCTTGGCATAAATATACTGTGCTTACTTCAAAATTTATGAAATTTTAAATAAAAATAATTTTATTAACTTTTAAAATTGAAACAATTATGCAATTCTTAATTTAAAAACATGTGCCACAAACTATCTTATTTTTTGCAGATTAATAATAAAAAGGAAACTTTGCAAAAAGGACAATTTCATTAAGTTATAAAATAAATTTCATTAATCAGAGTAATATATATATATATATATATATATATATATATATATATATATATATATATATATATATATATATATATATATATATATATATATCTGATTATAGAACATTAAATATTAGAATATCTCAAAAATAGATTGAATATTTTAAATTGTTTAATATAATATTTATAGAAATATTTACTACCATAAAATTGGCCACAAGGGCATTCAAACTACAAACATGCGTACTTGACAGTAACTGACTTTAAATTAATAATTTTCATTAAAATTCACCCAATAAATTATTGTAAAATGATTTCTATAAAATACGTTTTTAAAAAAATCAACAGTAGAAATCTGTAACTAGCAAAAAAACAAACTAAAACAATTTTGTTTTTCATACTATGTCATTAAAAATACAAATAGTAAGAAACAGAGTTATTGTACAATAAAATGTAATAACAAGAATAATTTTATGTCAGTTTCTTAAATGTGATCCTTTCTTTTATAAAAATAAAAAGCATTTTTTAAAAATTTATTTTATTTACATTTAATGATATAATTCGTATTCAATGCTATATAAAAAATCTTAATGCTTTTCATAATTGATGACTAAACATTTGAAGTACACATCTGTTTTTAGTTGAATAGAATAGAATTTAATCTAGAATATATAGAATTTAATCTAGAAATTTGGCACGGTGCCAATTTTTCAAGCAAGAGAAGTATTCTATTTTATTATTTTTTTTTAATCTACAGATGTAAGCTAATTGAAATTTTAGATAGCACTGAGAAAAAAATTGCATAAATATTTAAAATGGAAAATTTAATTTACTCATGAATTGCTTTGAATTATTAAAAGCTAATTTACTAAGCACACAAGACATTGTAAATCATATTTTCTTCCTATATGTAAAAAAAATTTTATTTAACAATTATTAATTTATTTCTTTTTATAAAAAATTTAATTTCTTAATACAAATATTTTAGTTTAAAACTTCAAGTAAAAACTTATTCTCTTCATATTAAAAAAAAAAAAAAAAAAAGAAAATTACCTTTTCTCTATTTACTTAAAATCTATATATATCTATATAAATTTGTTTCATTGGTAATTTTTATGTATTATCAAAATCTATATATATTATATATTACCTACTCTAAATCTATGTATTAACAAATTTAATAGGCACCTTGAGTTCTCTGAGGAAGTGGCAAAAGTATAATATGAAATAAAAGAACAAATCAAAAAGATTAACCTGTTCCTTTTTACTTAAAAAATGACATAGGAGAAGAAAAGTGTAAGAAAATTTTAAATCATTCAACTTTTCAAAAAAACAAAATTTGATAATTCAACTCAGTAAAAAAAATTTTTTTAATTCTCTGTAATTATTTTTCATGATTGATTATATGTAAAAAAAGTACACCTCAGTTCACAAAGAAAAAATTATTTTATATAAAAAACAATTTCTAACAGAAGAAAAAAAAAACTTGACTTGAGAAAAATAATCGGAATGAATTTTCGTATAGAGGAAATTGGTTTTTTTTTTTTTTTTGTTGTTTTTTTTCTTCTGATAACAAAGTTTAGCTTATTATATTATGTACTCATAACATGGCAGTTTCAATTTTATTTCTGTGCAGAAAACAATAACATCAGAAATATTTTATGACTTTTTACCTGAGATTTGTATGTCCTTAGTTACTGCCTATTCAGAAACGAAAAGTACAGTACACTTAAATTCAATGGATAAAAACCATTTATGAATAACAATAAACTTTTTTTAACTCTCTTCTGCGTACCATAAACAAATGGGAAAATTTCCCCTTGTATCTAATGTCTTTTGATTATTTTCAGAAATATATTTTTTAACAGAAAAAAAGGAAATTCCTGTGAGTCGCATTTATGGATAACAAGAATACCAAAAAATATCCCAATGAGATTTTAAACTGTTAATTTAATTCAGCTATAAAAAAATTGACTATAAACACAGGGAAATCTTCGCTTCGCATGTTTTTAAAATTCAACAAATATTTTTAAACAAACCAGAAAAAAAAACTTCCATTTCTTTAAAACTTATATTTTGTCTTTGAAATGTTTACCTTTCAATTTTATCATTAGAATATACATTCTGAGCTTTGAATTTGTTCTAAATAAAATTTAACAGCTCATAAAATTAGATAACAGTGCAACAGCATTGACATCCCTAGCCTATGTTTTTCAAACAATAATTATTATGTAGAAGTATATCTAAGATAAGTGCATATGTTCTTAACACACCAGTGTTCATGCATGAGATAGAAATCCTAATAAAAACCAATCTAATTCAAAAATCATGAATAATAATTCTACTTGCAACTAATAATTAACTCAAACAAAAAAAAAAAGACAACATTAATTGTTACAAAGTGAAATTGAATCGCTACAAAATGAATTAAATAAAAATACTAATTATAATTATGAAAAAAAAGGCATTTTTTGATAAAAATTGCTTTTAACAAAACATAGCTTCTTCAAACATCAAAAGAAATATCAATAGATCATATTCTAATAACAATACATGAATATTCAAAAATTGTTAGATATTGGAATTTTTTTCTCCAAATATTTGGCCACTACTAAGATCTATCTTAATTAAATAATTAATGTTTTATTTCAACATTTCGAGATTCTTTTAAAAAATCAATTTGACAATCTGCCTTTAAAATCTTAAAAAGAAAAATATAATTTTTGAAATTCATACAAGTGCCAATTGAAATCAGGAAATATTCTATTCTGTTAAAAAAAATAGCTTAATCCTGTTTATAATGACTATTGTTTACTTTTTGAACTATTTGATTTACCAAAGTTAATGAGAATGCATTATCAACATAAAAAGATAATAGTTTGTAAGATATTCCATGATTTTGAAGCTGGATAGTATAAGCAATATATAACTCATTACACAAAATAACTAATTTATGAGAAAAATCATTTTGTAGAGAAAAAAATGACATCTTAATGCACAACATATTAGATTCTAAACAAGAATCGCAAATCTTGTCAGAAGAAACACTTAAAGACCAGAAATTTGTTAACTACTTATAACATCTATCGAAAATGGGGCTACTTCAAACATTTAAAATATATTTCAATGATGTTTACATTTATTTTTCAAAACAACTTACTTCAAACTTAGCTGGCATGACCTAAATCATTAAAGTAGTAACGTTGAGGGATGACGACAGTAGGCAAATTTTATTGTTTTCAAGCAATTAAGTTTGGAATCACACTTTTATGCAAAATATGCTTAGCTTAAATTTGTTAAATTTAGGTTTATTTAATTTTGACAAAACAAACACCAGCTGACATAACCTACCCCCAAGCTAGAAGTATGAGTCATACTGCTATACTTAAAATTCACTTTCACTTCATTGTTCTCTTTTGAAAACAATGAAGTGAGTGAATTTAAAGTACTTTTCTCTACTCTGATGATACGGCGATAGCCACACAAAACAAATCACCTCAGCTTGCTGTTAAAGACTTACAATCCTCTGTTTATAAACTAGAAAAATGGTTAACCACCTGGAAAAAAGTTAATGCCACAGAAATCGGCCTGTATGCTATTTACTCGGAAGATCTCATTTTCTCCACTAAGGAGTATCTCTTTTTTTTGGCCAGCCCGTCCCCTGGGTAACTGAATATAGATACCTGGGGTTGTTTTTAGACCAAAATTATCTTTCAATTCCCATATTAAAAACACAGTTGCTAAAGCAACTGGTGCGATATTAAGCTCAACTGCCTAACTTCTCGAAGAGAGGCTTGCGATCAAGCACAAGCTTCTGCTCTACAAGTCTATCATTAGACCTATCATGGTTTACGGTAGTCCTATCTAGGCCTCTACCTCACTCACAGATATAAAGAGACTTCAGGTTTCCCAGAATAAACACCTGACTATGATTGCTGACGCACCATGGTTCGTTCGTCGTAAGATCATCCATAGAGATCTAGACGTCGAACCTATTCCAAATTATATAATCAAAATTTCAAAGAATTTTCTCGAAAAATGTCCTCAGATTAGCAATGAGTTAATCCGTCGTCAACCAACCTATCACCCTGGGGTGAAAAGTTCACAAAAACGACCACGGGCAGTTTACGACGTCTCCTATGAGTGCTTTCCTAAACTTAAGAAACACCATGGCTGTTACTCTGAACAAGCGCAAGCGAGTTCAGGTAATGGGACAAGCCTAGCTCATTGAGACAATTTATCTCAATGTGTATCTGACGATTACTTTGGCTTAAAAACTATTGATCGTCCATTAATTCAGACGAACTGGCGCAGAGGTAAAAAGATCCGGATCTTTGACCGCGAGGTTGAGGGTTCAGATCAGAACTCTGTTCCTTTTCGCATCTATTATTGCTACGTTGTGCTTTAAATTTTCTCATGACTTTCCGATTAGTAATTAAGTTAGGTTTTTATTATAGCTTTTTTACCCCTTTTTTTTTGTAAGGAAAATAAAAGGACTAGAAATAAAAATATAAAAACAAAAATAAAAATTATAAAATCGAAAATGTAATAAAAATTATAAAATCGAAAACCAAACAAAAATTATAAAATCGAAAACAAATAAAAATTATAAAAATAAAAAGAATTACGGTTCTGTGATCGGCCTTTTTTTTTTTACGGGGACATGTAATCAATTTTTACCTTTCAGATGCATCCATTTTACCTTTCAGATGCTCCCACCGTTCAGCATAATTCCCTTTGAGTGTTATTGTAACAAAGAAGTTTTGTTTGTTTGTTTACGTTTTTGCAATATGTTTACGGCATCGACAACTGGTCCCTAATTGTACCGAATTTAAAACTTAACTTTTAAATTCTTTTTTTTTTATCTTACTTTTATCAATAATATTTTTAAATCTTTTTTTTTTTTTTTTTTTTTTTTTTTTTTTTTGAGTACCTATTTTAATTTGAATTTTTAGAAACTTATATCTTAAATTAACAATAATTAAGCAGCCTACTATAATTCCAAGCATATATATGAATTAAGATGAGGAGGTTTAAGGGGTATTTCCCTCTGTTGGTACTCCGTAATCGGTACGCCAGTTGCCTTTTGAAAACAATGTAGCACTAGAGGGGACAAAAACAAGAATAATGATTTGATTCAGTAAATCAACCAATAATATCTAGTAAATCATGTTGATACGACAAGCCTTGTGTTTCATGAGATAGAATGAAATAATATAGATAATGCACGTCTAATCTCATCGACAATTAATCCGTCTCTCTTCCTATAAAGAAATATTTATCCCCATATAAATCAAAATAGAAATCCCTTTAATTTCAAAAATTCCATTGATTTAACAAATTGTTTCTTGATAAGATGAAACTTTAAAAAAATTTTTTTTAAACCCTTCTGGGCTTCAACAAAAATGACAGATAATGGAAGATATCACTGCTCTTTTCTAATATAAAAAGTAATGGCACCTTTAACTAATTTCAATTAATAACAAATTCTACTATGGTAAGTTTGTTATGAGAAAATTAAAAATTAAGTATAAAAATTAGATTTTAGGAAAAAAATTTTTTTTTTTACTCATTGTTGCATTAAATTCCACAAAGAATTACATTAATTAAATTAAAAATTGACTTGCAAGTAACAACGCATTTTGGTTTTTAATTTGTTGAGGGGTTTTTTCCCCCTTTCATTTTCTCCATTATTTATTTTTGTGTATTTCTTCATTAATTGGGCTGATATAAAGATGCATTAACATTTTTGAAGAGCAAATACTGGCTTTGTTTTAAGAAACATGGCAAGTCTTCATAAATTGTGTTCTATTTCAGGCCGAAAACAGAGTGACACCTAAAGTCTGTACTGAGCCTTTATTTCTGCAATCATTAGTTGTAGACATATACTTCCAGATACAGACACGTTTCAGTTGAGGTAAACAATCATGCTATGCATTTTTTTACATTAAAAAAATCAATATTGGAGAAAATCAAAATTTCCGTACCCTATTTGAATCACCTCATAGTGTTGCTGCTAGGGGTGTCCTACACCCTGCTGATCACCTTTTAAAAATTATCTTCCTATAAATATCATCACTTATTTACACATGCATTCTCTCTCCATATATCAATTTTCATCATATCCAACTAACTTTTTATGGTGTTTACATTTTTATGTCGGGCAGTGTATTTTTTTTTAATTGTTACTGTAATGCGTTTTTATTTATTTTTTTTTTTTAATTTCGTTATGAATTTATTTCGTTATTTAATTTTAATATATATGAAACTCCTTTACATGTTTACGTCTTTAGAAAACTTCTCTAATTTAATAAAATAATGTATTTTATTGATTCTGATTGAGCTCAATGTCCGGACATGGATCACATGGAATGGTGGACATCCGGTTTAACGGTGAAAATGGACGAATCTATTGCTTGATATGGGTGCTAGTTAGATAGATGGACACAACAGCTTTGGCAGTAAAAAGTACAATAGTGAGTATAGAATTTTCTAAATTTAGTTCTCTTTTTCAATTCCTTCTATTAGCTCACACTCTCCCTTTATATATCTTGTTCAAATTTTCAATCGTTAATAAAATACTTCTTATTCATCCACTCAAGTTCTAATTCATCCACTCAAATGTATATCATTTTTTAACTTGTAGTGGATGACACTTGATGTTAATACGGTTTTTTCAAATATTAATTCTCTAATTAAATTTAATTCTTACATTTTTGATTTTTTTAGATTTAAATTGCATGTATCTACCAATAGGTGGCGCCCGATAAACTTAAAAAAATGAAGGAAAATTATTTACAAAGGACTTTCAGCAATATAATGAAAAAATAGGAATTGACTTTTAAAAAAAAAAATTTTTATATTACTTGTTTAATATTTTGTCATCTAAAATTTTAATTATTTAAAATTAAACTTCTTTTTATTGCAATTAAAATCCATCCCAAAGTATCTTTCCTTCCCTATGAGGCTGCTCTTTTATGAATTTGCCCAACTTTACATCTTACAAATTTTCCACTCTAACGGTGGTCTGATTGGTGGTTAATTGACACATAAGATATTTTTATTCTAAAATTTTATTTTATTTAGATTAAACAAAGATTTTTATTTACTGGTTTTTTTTTATTTCGGATGAGACAGCTTTGTTTTCTTTTTAATGTATTTCTTTAATAGACAGTTTTAAGTAACGAATTTTGAGTGTTTATTATTGAATTTATAATAAATGTTGATAATAACTCTTTGTTTATCAAAGATTTAATAATATAATAATTATTAATTTAATAGAGCCATGTTATCAGTCGTTAGAGTATTGGAGAAAATTTTGAACTAAATGAAAACGCATTAATTCAGTTTGCTAAAAATATTTCTAACCGTTACATTTAAAAAAAATTGAATTTATCAGTTTATTTTTATTTGCACATTTTCAGATAAGTAAACCATGTATTCATCTCAAAACATTAAAACAAAATGAGGTTATTCTTCTAAAATTACCTCATTTTGTTTTAATAAGCTAAGGTTATTTGTGAAGGGAAAAATTATTCGTGGAGGTGAGGTTGAGCTGAAGCCATAAGCTGAGGTTATTTAGCTATTATTGAAGCTGATGTTAGTTAGCTGAGGTTATTTTAGAAGAAGTAATTCAAGGCTTTTTTACAATAAATAATTAATTAAAATGTTTTTGAAATTACAATTGTGGGAAATAATTTTTATATTTCATTAAAACAAAAAGTTTTATTAAATTTAACTGCAGATTATGTAGATTACATTGCTCTACATTTTAATCTGTGTTAATTAATGATCTGATACTGTTAAACCTATCAACATAGAAGAACTATTACTACCATATGACAAGTGATTAGAAAACAAGAATCAGTTATACCTTTGTTGAAAAAGAAAGTTTTTTTCTTTCTGTTTATTCATTCAAAAGTTCTAACATAAGTATGAAGAACTGTAATAGGATGACGTTATGCAAATTAAAAATTAAAAAGTTATTAAAAGTGGTTTTTTAATTAATAAAATCACTATACAATATCATAATACAGTAAATCCTTCCCAAATTTGGATCGATGCAATGCACGTCAAATACATCATCAATATAATGCGGTTAAGGCAAAGCGTTCCACAAATTATATATAATTCAATTCAAATGAAGAAAGTATATATAATTCCTACGAACTAAATATTATTGAAACCAACAAATTTCAATCGAAAAGTTTTTATCACCGTTTAATAAAAGACACACAATATGGAATTATCAAAAATTAAAAAAATTAAAAATGGTGTGATTTCTGTCTAATACAATGACTGATGCAACTTTTAAAAAATGTTTCTTGGTAAGGAGTGTAAAGATTTTGAATGTCTCTCGCTCTTTCTGTTAATTCTTCATTTGGTTCAATTTGCATTGCAAAAATCTGACAATTTCTGTACTTTTGTAAAAAAATTCTTTGAATGTTCTGTAAGTTATACGCTTTGTCTTTTTATCATCACTACTTGTACTGTGGGTTGCATACTTGGACGATACTAATACTTGGACGATACTAATACTTGGACGACCACCTGAATGAATGAGTTTTCAGTGTTAGTGCACGCGCCCATGAAAATGAGGATCGAACACGCCACTGTATAACTGCTCAGTAAGTGTTCATTTACCGTTTTTAAACATAAAAAAAACTTGATACAGAGCATGTGCATTACCATGTGCGCGGAGATATGATTTATATCTGAACATTTAGACACTTATTGCAAAAGGGAGTGTCGTGGACGCGGTTAGAGTTGTACTACTTGCACAAGATCATCCAATTCTTCATTCGTCATTTTTTCATTAATTCATTGACTTTTCCTTCTGCCATATCTCAAAATCCTCTGCCGCTATTCTTTCACTGAGGCTTGCACCAAATCATCAGTATGATCGAATTTTGTCTTTTATGTTCTATGAAAAGGCTTATGCAAATTGATAATATAATTCGCGACGATGTTTATAAAATTGCCGTTAAATAGAGGATTCTAGCAATCCAATGCAAAATTTTCTTTTGTACATTTTTTGACAAACGCTTCATAAACCTATAAGTAGTTCAAGAAAACTTCTGTTCTTTCTTTTTTGTCCGGTAATTTTTTTATACAGTTTTTCTTCTTATGTAAAATTCCTGAGGTATACGTATTTAATTTAAAGGGCCTCAATGTAAATGTATTGTAGAACGTTCTTTATATGATACATCCTTTATAATCCTAATCTACTATGGCTTTCGTTTTATCGACAGATAATCAGTAATTTTTAAAAATGTCTGGCATTTCTGTCTAATACAATGACTGATGCAACTTTTAAATATTTCTCGGTAAGGAGTGAAAAGATTTTTAATGTTTCTCACTCTCTCTCTGTCAAATCTATCTGATCATCTACTATTCTGGGTAAAAATACCAGACATTTGAAATTTTATTTTTATAAAAAAATAATAATTAAGCTCTTTAGACATTATAATGACCAAAAGATTAAAAAAAAAAGAAAGTTTGTTGCAGTGTTCCGGAGAAAGAATTGGAGCCAATTGTATATAGTTTTATCGAGTGACATCAAAGATGGAAACACTGGATTGGGCAAGAGAGGAAAGTTAGTAGAATGGGGTGACCAACCACCACGACCCTTTTTGCAGCATTAGCCTTTGGTTTGAAAGGCTTTCCAAATTATTGAATCGATGCCTTTGTTACTTCGAAACTCTTAGGCTACACTTGTCACACTATGCCCTTTTTCATGCTTAGTGATCATACTACCACTGTAAATGGCTCAGAGGATTTCTTCTAGTCATAATAAACGCAATAACTCGATAGATAATTATCTTCAATGGTGCATTTCGTACTCTCTTTTATTGCAATCTTGCACTGTATGCTTTTCCCATAAACTTAAATCACTTAATCTAGTTCTTGATATTTTAATATAAATAACCTTTCAACTGAATTGGATGTTCATTGCACTGATAGTAAAAAAACTTTTTTCTACAATTCCAGGGGGCATTTCAAAATCATTTCAAAGTCATCTCTACAATTCAAAAAACTTATTTCTACAATTCAAAAAAACCTCTTTCTACAATTTCCTGACTGTCTGATTAAAAGTTACATCTCTCCTTTTGCATTTAAATTTAATATTAAAGGCTTTATTACACACTAATGAAATAGTTGTTGCAATATTTAAAAACAATTAGGCGCAATGTAATTACAATCAATGAGATCACAGATATTCTATCTGATTACTTCAAAAGGTTGAACTTCAATTGAGCTGCCTTAGTTTGAAGTTTGCAATAAAAAAGCAGTTAGAGCTCTGATTTTTGCATAAACTCACATGAGACTTTTATTAAATATTGTCCTGATCGAATTAATTCAATCAATGAAATGCTAAAACGTGGACATACAAACTTCTAAAGGTTGTAGGACACTTAATCTGTCCACGAGTCATATGAAAAAAAAAAATTATATAATAGTTTTGTTCATATAAACAACTAGTTGATTACGCAATATTTTCTGGGCTCGTAAGAAAAGAGATAATACAATAATGGTAAAAGAGACAAAAAAAAAAAATTTAATAATTAGAAAGTTTAAAAATGGATGACTTTTAATTAATACTTTATAAAAAAAGAAAAACATTTCAGCATCAAGTAAATAATAATTTCTATAAAAAATTTCAAGCAATCATTTGTGAATACACAATATTTTAAATTTTTATACTCAAAGAGTGTGTTGAAGGCTTAGTATAACTAATGTAAAACATATAATACATTAGAATTTTCTGCCTCCAAACTTTGATCCTCCTCTTTTAAAAGCTTTATATTAGTCACAAAAAAAAAAATCGAAAATATCATTGAACTCAGGGTGTTTGTATCTATACAAATTACTCAAAAAAATTCTATTGAAGAATTAAGGAACAGAAATCTGGGGGAAAGAGGTGAAATGTCCTGATTTTAAAGTAGGCTGCAGTGTCAGACAGACCATAGTCTATGCACGTGCCAAACTTCAAAACGTTCAGGTTGAAAACTGTGAATTTGGATGAAAGACAAACAAATAGTTAAATAGGTTTTCAAATTTATGTATTAAATATATAATGAAAATAACTGATATAATAAATTAAAAATTTTTCAATAAGTGATTTAATATTTAGTTCAATTTTTATAGAAATAAAGTGTAAAAATAATTAGTCAAGTGATTTCTATTCATTGATTTTTTTTTAATATTCATACCCGAAAATGTTTGCTTACAAACCGTACCAAAAAGGCTTATACATTTAATTTTATTATTTCTTTTCATTAGCTAGCAAAAATCATGACTATTTCTTGGGCCAGTTCTAAAAGAGAACAGTTTAAAGCATAGTTTTAAAATATAAATAGTTTTTGGCAATACCATAAAATAATGATTTTTAGGGGGAAAACTCATTGAACAATGATTAATGTTTCAATAGCCATATAATTGACATTCGTATTTAGAATAAAACAAATAGTGTTATATAAGGACACTACATCCAGGCTAGCAAGAAATTGAAAAGTAATCCTCTCTTAATCTATATATAACTCCCGTGTCACGATGTTTGTTCGAGATGAACTCTGAAACTAACAACCCGATTTTAACTTTTTTTTTTTCTTAAATGTATGTTTTGTTCCAACTTGAGAGATAGGATAGTTTTTATTCAGATTTTTTTTTATTTAAATGCAAAAACGACGATTTTCATTTTTCGTCATTTGGCGCCATTAAAATTCGTTATTTGGCGCCAAATGGACGATTTTCATATTTCGTTATCTATTATACACTCATGTCCATAAATTAAGGATAATTCGGAATCACACAGAAATTGAACTCTAAAATAAAAATTTCACCTGTAGAATTATCACACACATCTTGAAGAAGAATATGCAAATTACAGAAACCCACCAGATGGCGCGGATAGTACGTCACAATGATAAGAGTGTAAGAGAGGGGTATATAAGGAGTGGTGGCAAAAAGTAAAATTGTTCACAAGCGCTTTAAAAGCCTTTCAGTGCAATAACCGCATAGTTATGGCACAAAGGAAGAATTTGGATAATTTTTTACGTGGTAGAATTATCGGACGACTGGAATGTGGACGTACCCAGCTGGAAGTAACCGAGGAACTTGGAATCGCCCAGAGTGCCATCTCCAGGCTTTGGCAACGATTCCAAGATGATGGTAATGTGAGTAGATGTTACAGCACAGATCACCCCCGATTTACAACGCCGAATGAGGACCTGTATTTAGCAGTTACTGCCAAAAGAAACAGACGGAGCACAGCATCAGACCTGTCTCGTCAGCTCTCTTCAGCTACCGGTACGACAGTTTCAAGGCAGACCGTGTACAGACGCTTAGGGCACATTGGTCTATATGCTCGTAGGCTTGTCAGATGTGTTCCACTGTACCGCAACTCACTGTCCAGGTTTAGTTTGCAGTCTGATTCTCGCCGGACTTTCATATGGAGAGCGCCAGGTACCCATTACCACCAAGAACACCATTGAACGACACCGTTACGTTGGTGCAGGGGGAGGAATTATTTTTGGATTTTTGCGTTTGGGGAGGAATTATTCTTGGTTCCAGAACTGACCTGCATGTTCAGAGTGTAACGATGACAGGCCACATCTATCGGGATGTCAGTCTGGAACAACATTACGTTTGTTTCGGGGCGCCATGGGTGCTGAATTTCTATGGATGACAACGCCCGTCCTCACCGTGCAAACATTGTAGACGAATGCCTTCAATTGAAGGATATCCCCGTATGGGTTGGCCAGCATACTCACCGGACTTGAATCCAAAAGAGCAAAGTGCAATGTGTGGAATATGCTTGGCCGACGAATTGCAGCCCGTCAACCCCTCCCACCTGACAACCGGAACTTCAGAGGGCATTGCTTGATGAGTGGTGTAATATTCCCCAAGATCAGATTGATAATTTGATACTCAGCATGCCAAGGCGTTGTAAGGCCTGTATTGCATCGTCCGGGAGACATACTCCATATTAACCATCATACTAACCATGTTATACTGTTTTTTGTAAATAGGTTCTTTTTTGAAATTTGCTCCAGGGAGTAAAAATCGCAATTTTTATTAATTATGTCAAACATATAGCATCTTTTTTGCTCTTTACCTATTGTTTAATAAATAGACTTTACAAATAAGTCAAATTTGTTTTGCTTCTGTCTCTTTTCTTTGCCTGAACTTCATTATCCTTAATTTATGGACATGAGTGTATATAATTCCCGTGTCACGATGTTTGTTCGGGATGAACTCTGAAACTAACAATCCGATTTTAACTTTTTTTTTTTAATGTGTGTTTTGTTCCAACTTGAGAGATAGGATAGTTTTTATACAGATTTTTCTTTATTTAAATGCAAAAACGACGATTTTCATATTTCATCATTTGGCGCCATTGACGTCATTTGGCGCAGCTAAAATTTGCGATTTCTCATCCGATGGACGTAATTTTGAAAGTACATTCAAAATACAAGGTCAGGTGTACCATAAGATCGGGTCGTTGATGCCAATACCTAACGAAGAACCAAAATTTCTTCAAATTTATTTTATGGGCAGTTCTGAAGAACAGGTGACAACTCGATGTCAGTATAATTTTATCAAACAAGTAAGTACAAAGAGCTATTGTAGAATTGTTGGATAATCTTTTAGAAAATCATAACCAACTTATTAAATTATTTCACGAATATTTTTATTTTGACGAAAGACAGATTAACAAGAAATAGTGTTCATCGCTTAGTTCTAAAAGAGTTAGTTCTTAGTTCTTAGTTAGATAAATGAAAGCAAGTATTATTAAAAATTAAATTTTGTAAAATAATTATAAAACAGTGTTAAAAATCCACATTATCTACCTCATTCATTAAATTAATGAAAATTAAACATTTTCTATTCGTTGAAGCTTAATTTGAACTTTTCATCAATCTTTACCAATCACTTCCATAATAATACCAATTATAATATCTAATAATTGAACGAAATACAAGAAAGCCACAGCAACGCTTGGCCGGGTCTGCTAGTTAGCAATAAATTATAAAACAGCGATTAAAATATTTTACTAATCATTAATTAGATACTGATACATGAGAATTTATATATCTAATATAATTAATTAGATACTAATGCATAAGAGTTTACTTTTTATACAATTATAGAAGCTCATTTCCATATGTTTATCTTTCCTAAAAATTAGAAGGTGTGCATATAAAAAAAATTACGTGATTTTTTAAATTTAATATTGACTCTTGATGACGGCAGTGACAGTAAAAGAAACGTCAAACTATGTGTGATCCATGAGCCACAATGCTTGTATCCTTGTGTTAAAAGAAAATGAATAATTAATTTTATAACGAGGAATCTCTGAATGATACATAATAAAATTGTTGGAATTTCTCGTTACTGTAACGAAAGGCAACTTATCAGATGTACAGAAACAAATTCTACTAATTTGTTTGGTTTGGTTTGTCTCTCTACGGTCATTTGCCATGGAGCCACGGTGCTTACACGCCCCTTCATTTCTTATTCTCAATACTTTCCTCTTAAAATCCGCACCCTGGGCCTATAGCTTTTTTCATTAGTGGGAATTAATGCCGCCACTTAATCAGATAGAAGAGACAGCTAATGCTTTTTGTGCATATTTCCCAAAACATGCTCTTATCAACCTATCCGCAACCAAAGCAATTTGCTTCCGTTCGAAAGAGATGCCTCATCAATAAATATGTGAGTACCGATAACTTCACAAGTCTTAGATGTGTAACTTTCCACTTTATCATTAGATACTTTGAAGTTTCATAGGACCCAGCCAATTAAAACACCACACAAAGATATCAATTTCATTCGCAGTTGCGGCAAAAACACCTGTTTCATCCGAAACTGGTCATTTTTTTGAACAGATCAGATTCGCATCCGGTAAGGGCTAGTGACCATCATATACACCATTCCAACAGACATACATAAAATATACCACCACAACGCATGAATTCATGACCACAAACATGTTTACCTTAATACACAAAATATTTTAAATACATATTGACCCCATATCGAAACGCCAAATGTACAAACATTGAATACAAATTTTCTTAAATTTAAATGCTTACTTTCATATCACTATAAAGTTAAACCATGTTTCAGGTTCTTTCATTAAAATATGAAATTTTTTGGAAAAAATTACCTATTATATTTCGCAAAATTATATACACAATTCTCTGCATTTCTGATTTAATATAATTCTCATACGAATATAAGCAATAAATTACAGTTTTAAACAGTAATTATAAGTAGTAATAAACTATTTTTATATCCTACAGAAATTGATTTCTATATAAAAAAAAATTCTCACCTTCCTCAATGACGGTATGATAGTGGTTACCAATATAAATCTTACGGCCCAAGATATAGTTATTCTCATCTTTTGAAGTGAGTGTTACTTCTTTTCATGATTAGTTAGATAAAATCGACTTTTCTTTTGCTTTCTTTTTACTTTTTAACAATTTAAAATATACAACAAATTGTGTGTGGCTATATATTAAAAACAATTAATGAGAAATGAGAAACAGTAATAACTTATATATGTTTATGTAAGAATAAAGTATATTATAAAATATAAAGATATTCAAATTTGATGATTAAAATTCATCAGTAGAAAAATAATACTTATTTTATCTTGTAGTACGCATTAAATCTTCGCAGCAGCTTTCATATGTACTCTACATACTACAGAAGTTTTACGAGAGCATTTGGCAACACTCATGTCTTTGAGTTTGGGTTTCGAAAGGTGTACTGGCGGCGAGTCACGCTGCGCTTCCATTTTGCAGCTCTTGTAAATAGTAATTAAATAATATAATTATATTTCAATGGAATGATCTCTTGCACTCTTTATTGGTGATGAGTTTCAAGCGCCAACACACCGTAATCTTTAATAAAAACATCTAATTGTGAAGGAACACTTTTTTTTTGTAAATAATTTTTTTTATTTCCAATGGGAAGGCAAGTACAAGTAAAAATAATAGTAATAATAATAATGACAAGGAAAAAAATACAAAAGAATAAACGTCCAAAAATACAAAGATGATCGAAGTCATTACCATAAGCGTTATCGCGCACGCCAGTAAAGCGCTGCCTCCCGAGTCGCCGTCAAGTACCGCACATCGTTGGAGGTGGTCTCTGCTCATTTTATCTGCTGCATCACATAGGGGCAGCAAGGGTTCAAAAAGATTTTAATGCGATGGAGATGTTCTGCTAGGCAGTCATGGCCAGTCAGAAGACGGAATTGGGCGACAGCATGCCGTCGCGGATTGCTGGGTATTGTTAAAAGATCTCCAGATCTCCAACGCTTTGACTTAATCCCATCTCGAGTTTGTAACTTGTGACTTTTAGTCATTATTTGTTTGAATATATAATTTTATAGAATGGAGTGACAGTGACAAAGATCTCATTTGAAGTAGTCTTGAGCCTCTTTTTGCTAGACAATCGGCCTTGCTCATTCCCAAAAATGCCACAGTGGTCAGGTGTCCACTGAAGTACCACCCGTTTTATTTTTAAAGTCAGTTCCCCCACATGAAGTCGACACTGTGAGATTTCCTCTGATGAGGGTCGCTTGGTTGAACTAATAGCCTGAATTGCGGCTTGTGAATCAGACAAAATAACAACTCTATCAAATCTATCCTCAAAAATCAGTAAATATTGCAAAGCAATTTGGATAACCTCCACTTCTTCCTCCCATCAAAAGATGTTGGATATTTCCCTACTGAAGCGTGGAAGGAGAACAAGTTCGAAAAGACTCTTGAACCTGCAGTAATCAGATTTTCATTAAGGAGTCATCTGTATATAGTGCATAAATCCTCAAAACATCTATAGAGCTGGTCTTCTTAAAAGTGCATCTGAAAGGCTTAAATTTGCTTTAATCTGAATACAATCAAATTTTGTAAATAAATACTTAGAGGAAAACATTGCCATTTTCCTTGTAAACATTAGAAAATCAATCATTTAAATTCTAGTTAAATAATTTCCTGTGCATTATATTAAAGTTATTAATTAAGATACAGGGGGAATGCCATATAATAATTATAAGCCCTTAGAAAGAATAATTGCCTGTGAAATACAATTAATAAAGATAAAAATTTTTTTTTATTCGATTGACAGTATAACATATTTATAAATATAAATTTATAAAAATTATAGCCTTTATTCTTTTTATTTCAATGGATATCAAACAAATGTATTATATAATGTAATTAAATAAGAAAAACTTGTTACTTTTCTATAACTAAAATTGTTTGTGTTTTTGTACGAGTTTGTCAAAAATTATTTTATGAGTCATTTTAAATAACTTGTTTTAAATAAAACAAATTAGTTAAATAAAGCAATCATTACTTTTAAATTTTTATTAATTTTTTCTAATCTTTTCACTCTCCAATTTTTCTTTAACTCCGAGAAACCAGTACATTTGTTAACTGTGTAGTATAAGTTTTCATGCTTTACAATAATCTCTGCAAACATTCTATTAATTTCTACTATAAAACGTGTGCACAGGGAAATAAAATATTTCGATTGATGATTTTTTCATTAGCTTGTTAATTTGCTTTAAAAATGTAAAAAATGTATCTACGATAAACTTCATTCTATTCAACAAAAATTGTTTTGCTATATGGTAAAGTGCTGCCCCTTTTTGGCTGAAAATTACACTTTTCTTTTTTCACCAACAATTAATAATTATTAATTCCTTTACACTTTTAATCTAAACTTCTTTTTTATAAACAAAATGCTGTTATTTTAAAAATATGTTTTTAATTTTACTTGTTTTAGTCGTACAACACAAAATGATAGCTAAAAAAGAAATAAGTTCTTGGATTTCTTCAGTGTGTTTGAAAAGGTTTTTCGTGGTCTTACAACCCAAAATAACAATCAGTTATCAAATGACCTTATTAAAAAAATATTTGTAAAATAATTTATTAATTCATTCAATTCAAATATTTTATTCAAGATTACTCTACAAAACGTTTGAGAAAATATTCGAAATAATGTTAGTCGAATTGCTATAAAATGTTCACAAAAATATTCTATGAGATTAATTCATACTATTTTATAAGCAAATAAGTAATTACAGTTAAAAAATAAATTATTAAAAAATTAATTTCTATTAACTTAAATTATAATAAATGATTTAAAAATTTACTCATCAGTGTTTTCCCCATATATAAATTCCTGTGTCGCAATTTTGAATTTATTATTCCCTCTGCTCATATCCATTAATTTCACTGTAACCGAAACTAAAAATTTTTTATCTAACATTTCCTAGCTTTCTATGTTTTTTATCCGGCTAAGAAGAGGTATTTGAAATTACAAAGTTGCTGTGAGATAAACACATTGTGTGGGTAAATATGTGTCAAAATATCAAGTGGTTATGGCTGTGCTTTACAGAGCTCTACTAACATGGTTTTTATTTGCCCTTTTTTTAGTACTGTTACATTGCGGCTGGATGATGCATGTGAGTGGGATTGGTTCTTCATCTTCTTTCCTATGTGGCTCTTCGACTTGAAAGTCTTCATTTATATTATTATCAGAATAATATCGCATCTAAAAAATGGACATGACCGGCTCTTTGTTAGTATGCATCGTAAAAGTTGGTATTTATCTTGTGTATGTTTGAAAGTGGCATTTCAGATATTGTTATCCATCAGATTACAATATTACAATAAAATTAGTTGGTTCTATATTATGGTTCCTTTGTGGGTTTTGCTTGTTGGCATGTGCACTGAAATTTTTATGAATATAGTGTCACACAATACATTATAATATTTCTATCTTACTGGGATTTGAATATCAACATTTTGAAGTCTCCATCAGGAACTTGCAAAATGAAGTTTTGGTAATTTTGGATCCAAAGCTATATGTTGTGTTAGTCAATCTATATTACACATAAAAGTCATTTCATGTTTTGAATCTTTTGTTTGTGTCAACTAAACAAATTATTATTAATATCCAGTACTAACCTGTGATTGTTGTTGATTGTTAAGAATTTTATCATCTGTTCATTATTAAATTGAGTACTTTTTTACATATTTGCGTAATATTTAATAAAATGATCAGTTGAATCATGATCAAGTAAGTCAAAGTAAATTTATTATCTATGTAACCAAATAAATAAATAAATAATAATTGTTTAAAATTTGTGATAAAGTTTTAATCTTATTACTTGAATGATAACAATATTGTGTTAATAATTCAGTTTTTTATTTAATCTTTATATTATAAAAAACAAATACTTCCTGCACTTTTCATGTTTCATTAGAGAATAATTTTCTAAATTATTTAAAAATATTATTGTATCTTATTTTCTTCATTAATGGTTTTTTGAAATATTTATTAAAAAAAAAAATTGTATACATAAATTATTTCTACTGCAATCTTTCTTAATAAAATAAATAATATTTTTTTTTTTCTATAGGATTAATTTTGCATTAAAAGGTTCAGTATTATTTATAAATTTGATAATATGATTGATAAAATTGTTTATATAAAGATAATGAAGTAATTTTTTTATTCTTACTAGGACAAATATAAAAAAGTTGGTAATTAAAAAAAAAAAAAAAAAATCAAATTTTAAGGAGTGTTGCCTTTTATTACAAACCTTAATCGATCATTGAAAATATTGTTAGTATTAATTAAAAAAAAGCAGCAATATTTCAATTAAAGATATACAGCTTTAAAAAAAAGTTGTTTAAGTATAAAATTAAGATTAAGTGAATAATACATTTAAATTTTATGAAATAATATATATATATAACCTATAAGTGTTAAGTGTTTTTTAAAGTAGTTATTATTAATTTCTTCTGTGAAAAATGAATTAAAATTAATAATCTACAGCTATTCTTATATTAAATATTTTAACCATTTATTAAGAAGTTAAATTATAATAATTAACAAATCAAACGGCCATGTCAGCAAAACACAGAGCTCTTTTAACAAGTACTTTCCATATTATTTTTTTGATATTTGTTGTTTTGAAGCTTGATCATGAAATTGACTGGGATTGGTTTATTTTGCTTCTACCAATATGGGCATTTGATTTCAAATTTTTTATTTACATTGTTTTCAGAATGGTATCTCACTGTAGATTTGGACATGATATTTCCATGTATCGTAAATGCTGGTATTTATTGACCGTAATCTTGAAGGTGACATTTCAGATACTATTATGTCTCAGATTACAATATAACAGAATTGGATGGTTCTATATTATGATACCTTTGTGGATTCTGCTTGTTGGTATGTGCATGCAGGTCATCATGTATTTACAATTATTTTCTAACAGAACTTTTTAATTGTTGTTTACTTCCAATACAATGTAAATAACTGAATTTTATAAAATTGCATTATTTCAAACAAATTGTATATGTAATAATCTTAGTATATAAAATGCACATTAAAGTATGTATATAAAGTTGTGTATTTCATGTTCTGTGTGTTTATATAAAAGTAATGATTTATATGTTTTATGAGTGTATTTGTTGTATATTTAATTATGAATAAAACACGAATGTTTACTAAAATTACATATGTTCCGTAAACATGAGAAAATGTTTAAAGTGCTGTGAAAATGCTGCACTTATTTATTTATTTGTAAGAAAATATTCAAAGATATTGTTAATAAGTAGAAGGAAGACTTGCTTGGGTAGCAAATATTAGAAAAGATATTTATTTATTTATATTAGAAAAGTCTTCCAATCTTTCTTAATAAAATAAATAATTTTTTTTCTATAGGATTAATTTTGCATTAAAAGGTTCAGTATTATTTATAAATTTGATAATATCATTGATAAAATTGTTTATATAAAGATAATGAAGTCATTTTTTATTCTTACTAGGACAAATAAAAAAAAGTTGGTAATTAAAAGAAAAAAAATCAAATTTTAAGGAGTGTTACCTTTTATTACAAACCTTAATCGATCATTGAAAATATTGTTAGTATTAATTTAAAAAAAGCAGCAATATTTCAATTAAAGACATACAGCTTTAAAAAAAACAGCTTTTTAAAAACTTTTTTTAAAATTGCTCATAATGAATTTTAACCAGCTTATTATTTTTTTTTTTTTAGGAAAAGTTGAGTATTAAAAGGTTAAGAAAAGTGATTTTTAAATAGAGAAATTGTTGTTCTTTTTGTTATTTAAGTTAAATAAACAATTTATATTAGGACACAACTTAACTTTGCAGATGTAAAGTATTTAAATCAATAAAATGATAATTAACTTTGAAATAAAATAGCAAAAACTTTTTATTCCTTTAATTTTTTATGTCAGAAATGTTTTACTATATAAAATATTCAATAATATATTCTTATAAATAGTGTACTAATTGCAAAAATAAAATTATATCTAAGCAAATATAAGGATTAGTTGTGTTGGAAAAGATATAAGAAATATATCTCATTATCAATATATTTCTATTTTTGTGAAAAAAGATAATTCATCAAGACTTGGCATATTCATTCTTTATTATTAAAGAAAAGCATTTAAAGGATAGAGCTATTGATATTTTTTAAGGAAAAAAAAAATTTTCATTTTTTGTATTGTTCTAAAAAACTGCACTGCAAAGATTAGCTGAATGATTTTTTAATAATTTTTCTACCAATTATTCAAAAAAATTAACTGAGAATTTCATAGTACCTAACCTGATTTTTTTAAAATCACTTTTGTTTCAACAATAATATTTGTAACCAAAAAGATTATTCAAAAGGCATTAATAGTTTCGATTCATTGCATTGGTAATTCGAGTGTGATTTTTCAGTAATTCATACTAAGAGGAAAAAAAAAAAAAATGGTTATGTGTTTAATGAATTGTTTTATATTATCTTTAAAAATAGTTATTCCCTTGTATGTTATATTACTGCAAAATTACATTTTAAGTTGAGGCCGCTGATTATATATTCTCTAGCTTGTCAGTTTCTCGCCAAGTTGTGTATATGTCTCCCCCCTTCCTAATTGGTGGACTCACTCAACATAGATATATCCCCAAAATGAATTTTACTTAAAAGTTTTTTGCATAGATTTAAAATGATTTATATATTTTAATGTTTACAATACAAAAAGTGCAATTTCTATCCAAAGTAATGCCATTTGTGTGTTGCCATTATTATTATGTACATGTGTAATCATATTCCTTCTTTTGTATGTATAATTATTTTATATGTTTAAGAAATATTTTATTATGAGTTTAATAGGAAATAAAAATTTGGATATATTTTTGTCTTTTCTATTGATTAAAAAGAATTGATATTTCTGGGAATTCTCATTACTGATATTTTATAAAAATTATGTTGTGTAATGTAAATTGAAATGTAATTTATAAATTTTATCGTTATTAAATTAATGCATCTGAATTTTGAAAATGGCTGTTTTTATCAAATGGGAAATATTTATAGTGTGTATCAATTTTCAATAACTTAGTTTAGTAAAAAAGGTTTATATTACTTTTTTTTTTTTTTTACTATCAAAATATCTTGAATTATTTATCATTTTGCATTTGCTGGACTCATTTTCAGTATGTAGTCATAAAAGATTTACATATTATAATATGAAGCACACATTGTGCAGCTTTCACTAAAAATAAACAAACATGTATTTTAGTACAATTACAATAAAAAAAAAATTTCCATGTTTCTCTGCCACAGTAGATTTTTTGGCTAATAGGAAACTAGAAAGTTTTTTTTTTTGTAAATATTATTGGCTGCAATTTAATTAATTAAAAACAATTTATGGACTCAGACATACACATACAAATCATTAAGCACTTCTGAGATAATGCAGAATGATATTGAGCCATTGTTTGACAGCAGTTCTTAAAGAAATGTGTAATTTCATGCTTGAAAGAGAGAAAGGACTGAATACAGTGGGTACAGATTTACTTTTATGATGTTACCTACTATTTTAATTGGTATGCAATTTAAACCATAACCTTGGTTTTGAAAATAAGTGTCAAATCTAATATTTCAAAATTGGCAAATGAATATACAAAAAAACATAGATCAAAAGATGTGAATTAGCCTGTATTTTTAGTAGGATTTCGGCAGTATACACGTTGAATTCTGCAAGAAAATAGGAGTATAGTTGTAAAATCTGTCCACTATTATAGAAGTGGCCAACCCCGGCCGCTTTTGAATATTTTCCTGGTCTGTGAGAGTTATCAAACTTTTTACAAAATTTATTTTATAATGGCCAAAGTAATGAATATGTATTAAAAAGCGTGCACATCCATGCATTAAAAAATTAACTGAGATTATGAGAAAAATTACTTATTTTAAAATATTTTTGCAAATATATGACAGATATTGCCTCTTTTTATTTATGAGTTACGTTCTATGTTTGGCCTCGGTGACCATCCCTAGATATGCACAGTTGATTGTTGATAGCTGAGCAAACCAGACTCTTAGTTGAAGTTGTTAGCGCTTTTGGTTCAACTTGCACATGTGAGTCATATTTTCTTAAATAAAATTAACCAAACATAACATGCTTTACAGTGGGTCTAAATCTAATGTGGGGATACATAATTTTATATGCAACCTGCATATAATCAGATTTGTTATTATACATTTCCAAAGTGGCCTGCAAGATCACTTGGGTTGGCCACCCTGCACTATTATATTGATACAATATAAAAAACAAGCACAATTTTTTTTTTTTGCCTGTTATAGAACAAAAACAACTGAATTGCGTGGGAGAGAAAAACATGGTTAGCATGAAAATTACAACCAGCAAAACTAATTTATAAAAAAATTAAGAATAAGATCAGATTGTAAGTGAAGGGGAAATTTTTACTATTTTAGTAGAGCATTAAAAAAATCTGTGTAATTAAAAAAAAAGAAAAATAATTCACTGTGTTTTCATCTCTTTTGAAACATTTTTACTGAATAATATGAAGCTTCATATTATAGGATTTTTGATTTGTTTACATATTTATAATTTCTGAGGTTTATTTTATCATATATCAGAGGTTAGAAATATAGTTTAAGATTTCAATGATGTAATTCAAAATTGGAATTTTATTTGTGTATATGTCAATGAAAACAAAAAGAGTAAATTATTTACAGATTTTACAATATTTTTTTTGTTTTTATCTCCAAAATTATGATATGCAAAAAGAATAATAATTTATTGAATTTAAGATAAACAAATAGATTTCCTTAAAAAAATTTCGAATCTTGTACAATGGAGACGAAGAAACTTTCAATTGTAATGGAAATGTGATCAATTTATTACACACAAAATATATATTGAAAAAAAAAAAAAAAAAAAAAGAAAAAAACATTTTTATATCTAGTACATTAAAACCTTGTATGAGCTTCATTTTCTTATATACCAATATGTTCACTTTTGAACAATTGCATTGCATTATTCACGCCATACATCACATTTCATTCTCATGGAAAATCTTGTTAATTGTAAACAATTGTCAATAGTACAACCTAACTTTTGCTTTAATTAAAAAAAAAAAAAAAGGATGGGGTTATTAAAAAGAAAAGATACATTTCATAAGTTAGCAAGAGATGATTTTCAATAAATTTCTTATCTTTGCTATAAAATTAAGAAGTGTTTCTATATTTACTAAAAAAATATCGATATATGCATATTAAGATTGGCTCAGTTGTACTTATAAGAAAATATTTTTTACCTTTTAATGACATAATAGATTTAACACAGTAGTAGTGTCAGATACAAAATTTAAACTATAGACTAACTTTACCTTGACAAAAGCATTACAAATATGTTAATTTTCAAATGACTATAAAGGATTTTCATCTATTTCCATTTATAACACATCAGGTAAATTATAATTAAATGATAAGCATTACTTAAGAAGGTTTGATGATTTTGATCTCTTTTTTTTTTTCATTAATAATTGATGATAAGATTAGCAGAACTTAAAAATTCAAAAATTCTTTTATTACAAAGGCAAGCTTTTATACAAAAGAAATACCGACATCTTCAAATTTATAAATACATCAGTTTATATTGGATTTCTATGCTCATAAACATAAATTTATGCATATGCAATAAAAGCAATAAAATTAACAGATAATGAAATTACAATAAGTCAAATAAATTGAGCAGGACCTTAATTCTAAGAAATGAAATATTGCTTAATTTGGAAATAAATATATTTTGAATATTTTTTTCAACAATATGATTTCAGAACCATTAATTATAATTACAATTTTTTATACTTTTATTATTAGTTTAAATAGTTAATTTCATAATAATTCATTGTTTAGCCAAATGTGTAAGCATGTTGAAATAATAGTGGCAACAAAATGTGGATTTTACTCTTTTCCTTGATGACAAGCTAAATTATCTTCTAAATCTAAAATGATTTAATTATTCAATTTAAGTAATTTGAACTTATCATTTAAATTTGATCAATTGATATTGTAAAATGAATTTTTCTTGGCTATGCAGCTAGCGTAAATACATATAAAATATCAATGTCCTCATGCTTATAAAAGGAAGTATATATGAATATATCAAACATAGCAAAAAAATAAAACAATTTTTTATGAATAACAAATGAAAGTGATTTAAGTACAAATTCAGATGATAAGAAATGCCAACTGTTACATCTAATTTAATATCCATAACATATTCAAACCAGATGGCCCTAAATTCACACGTCCCAACATTCCACACTCTTTAGTTTTCATGTAATGCAAGAAAATAACTAAAGCACAAAACATATTATTACGGCCCTTAGGCAATGTGTATAACTCTTCATTAATAACAACTTTGAAATGTGGAGGATTTAAACTAGACTGATAAATGTATGTTGAATCCTTTGATAAGATAACTTTCTCAGGTACTTTTTTAAAGTATTTTGATGAAAATGGTTTACCTTCAGGGAAATGTGGATCAGGAGGCAAATGTGCATCAAGGTAACAACATAAAATATGCATTATAAGAGCACAATCTGTAGGCAAATCGTCACACCATTGCTTGTCTTCATAGTTGCCACCTGAATTCCATTTAAAATCTCCCATGCATCCCCCATGAGCAAGATCCTTCAAGCGTCTAACCAAATATTCTTGATTTGAATGCATGTCAACATAAGGCAAAACTGATGAAAGTGTTGGTAAATGTTGAGACTTAGTAGCAGCAATTTGATGCAAAGCAAATAAGCTAACATTACCAATCTGAAATTCTGGCAATCCTATTTCACTCAGTGTCATATTAATATCATCCATTTCATTTACTAATTTCACTAAAATGGTTTGACATATCCATTTGCGCATGCGCTCACACCACACAATCAACATTTTATCAGTAATTTTTAACTTATTTAAGACATCACCGCAATGTATTTCAGAAGAATCATCTTCGGTTGTTTCTAAATTAGCCAATCGATATGCTCGTTGATAACGACACTTGCTTAGAATGGACATGGGGCTATTATCAACAGTTGTCATTTTTGACATAAATGGTTTCGACTCTTCAAAAGAAATGGATTTCCATTTCTTATCTTCTTCTTCATGGATTTTCAAATATTCATCTAATTGTTTCTTATTTTTTATTGGGCCACTATAAGGAGATTCAAGATCATCAGAGTAATTCAGCCGGCGTGAAAAGGGCCTTTCTCCATTAATTGATTTTGGAGTCGACGCAAAATTAGGGGGTGAAGAAGCTCGGTAGAAATTCCACGATGAACTTGTTGTATCAAAACTTTGTGATCCAGGAGATGCACTTCCCCAGCTATTATATGAGTAATTAAGTGGTGTCACTGATAAATACGATGTTGGACTATTACTTTCAAATGAGGATTCACGCCATGAACTGAATTGTAATCTTTCCGGTTGAACACTATCAGATACATTATCATTTGGTCGTTTTACTTCAAAACCAGGATCATTTTCACTTATTCGAAACAATTTGCTTTGCTCAGGTGATATAGGCATGGGTTTTGTAAATAATGATCTGATATAGAATGAAAATGCAATAAGAGCATTCATACTAAGTAAAATAAAAGCAATCAATTCAACATACCATAGTAACAATAAATATTCCCCAAATATATTTGCAAGAAAATTGTTTTTCATTTCAAGCTTTATCAGACATGCAGCAGCAACAAAAAATAGCGTCCATGGTAAAGAATGTTTCGAGCGATTTATAAAATACTTTCGTTGTAGAATATCGTGGCAAACTGGACTTTGCCAGTGAGTTTTCCATTCCAGTTTATGATAATTACCCAAAATAAGAGCTAATACGTTGTAATATACAGAATATAGGGCTTGCATGATATAGCAAGTGTTTACAGTTTTGTATAACCGGCAATAAAGTGAAACCAACCACCATTTTAAAATATGGGGATAATCATACACTGATCCAAAAAATTTAAAAAGCATAGTTTCATTATAAGTGGAAGCCATTTTTAAACTATAATCAGAATAAACAATTACAAATATTTATTATTAAACTACCTTCACTACATTTTAAATTCAGCACAATGGTTCCATGATAATTAATTCCTTCAGTTCACTTCTTGTTTGATATTAAAATTTTTTTAAATTATTTTCGAGCAATTTTTTCCTATAATATATCTTACTTAATTTGAGAAAAAATTAGTTAAAGTTTAATTAACGATAATTATTATATTCCCTTATTAATTTTCTTTAAAATACATAATATATTTTTACCTATAAAAGAGTAATTCACAACAAATGAACTGAACTGATGCTATGTTTGTGTTTATTATGAGCTGTGTATGTATTGCGTAATTGAAAATGTGGTTCATTAAGAATAAAATAAACAGTTTTTCTCCGTTTTCAGTGGATTCGTAAAACAGAATCTCTAAATAATTTCCCTAACATTAATAAATTTTGTCTGCTGGGAGAAATTAATCATTCATCGAATCAATTAATTCTTTATTTATGTTTGGAATTTGTAGACGTCGGCTGTTGAACCCATCTACAACTTGACAGGTAAAAGCAGTCAAATAAATAAAATAATTCTTTATGATTTCAGTAAATATATTCTGCTCAAAAGTAAAAATCATATTAATAAACATAAATCTTCAAATCGTGTACATGAAAATATCATATTGTTTATGTAGGTCAAAAGTGGACTTCGCTCTAAATAGTTTTTGTTTTGGTTCTCCTTTTTTTTTTTTCCTCAATTGTTGACTTTCTTTTGTTTATGAAAAATAAAAAAATAAATACGTGGCAAAAATGTAATAAATTGGTTATCCCTTCGATCAATTTTTATTATGAAATTTGGAATTAAAGTAATTTCTTTACTTCTAGTTTATTTCAGAAAATTGCATTTTTAAATAATTTTTATTAACTGTGATTGAATTAGGTATTTTCTTTATTTAAATTGAAAGTAAAAATAATGCTGAAACAAGAATTATTTTAAAATCACAACAAAAATATAAAATTTTACGACATCTACAATTCCAGATAAAAACTATAATTTGATAATTAAAATAGTACAAAATTAAATAGAAGAAAATAATTAAAATTTTACATTGATTTTTAAAAATTAAAAATGTAAAATTTTAGATTCTTGATTCTTTATCGTGTCATTTCAAAAACTTATATAAGATGTTATTAATGTCTTAGGAATTTTACTAATGTCCAATGTAATATGATTAATATTATGATAACTGCTTTTTAAATAAATCATAATGCATATGATATATACACAATATAAATGATTTTTCACTAAAATTTAAGCACTTAGAACAATTGATTAGATTTATTGTATCAAAATAAATTTTAATGAAATAAAAAATATTGAACTGATGAATATTTAAAATTAATATGTTAAGCTAATTATGGCTATTATTGTTTTAGCATGAATTGTAATTATCTTTGAAAACTAGTATAAAGCAATTTTAGAAAATTTAACTGTTAATTTATACAGAAAGTGAAATTAGTATTTTATATTCATTATAGATAATTAAAGAAAACTATTAAGATAACTAGCCGTCTTTAAAAAATTCTTTAAAAGCTTTCTATTTTTAAAAACAGCTATATAAAATATAACTGAAAAATTTTCTAATATTTTTCACTTTTATCTCTACACCTACTATGCTTTTGCTATTCAAAATTTAATTGTTTGACTATATGTAGTTTTACATTTAGAAAGTTGATTTCAAATATAAATATGCTAACCATGCCTTTAAATGAGGGATACACAAATCACAGCTTGCCTGCTCCATATGCTGTGTTTACTAAAAAAGACATAAATTATTTTTTTCTGAACTTTTAAATTTTGATAAAAAATGAAAACCTGAAACATGATTCATCTATATTTTAATAAGTAAATTAAATTATCAATGTTTTCTACTTTATTGCAAACTAGAGTATAAGAGGGTTAATGGAATTAAACAGATGGAATTTATCTTTGATGAAAGACATGTCTTTTGAATTGGTGATGGGGATAAATTTTGATTAAAGACAGATAAATTTTTGAATGACTATTTGTGTGTGTGTGTATATATTAGACTAATATATATACTATATAGTCTATATATATACTATATAGTCTCTCTATATATACTAATATCATCATCAGCAGTGGTGCAACAGCCCCATGGTGGGCCAAGACCGTCTGCCTACTGGCAGATTCTGAAACATGAGATGTTTTTTTTTTATAGAGTAGGGTTGTCATCCCTATGCACTCTAGTCATATTAGACTGAGACCTATAGTTTAAAGTGGATTCCGAACTGCTACAAACATTCATGGCACCACCGGTACTTGAACCCAAAACCTGTGGCACCTAGCACTAGAGCGTTAGTCACTTGGCCATCAAGCCCCATATACTAATATATATAATCTAATATATTAGACTGATCAAAGATATTTATACCTATGAACTAAAAGAACTGATTCCTCAAAAATTGCAGTTGAAATTAATGTGTAGGAAGGAGTGATTGCATTGTCTGGTAAAAAATAAGCAAATATACTTGGATTGATTGACTGTAACTTACGGGAGACAAAGCCATTTCTGAAGTTGGAACATAAAAATATGCAATTCAGTTATAATAAAAAGTGTTGATGATTATTATCTGTATAATTAACAATATGTATATTTAGCGATTTAGTGAAGCCATTTATGTAAAGGTTGAGCACTAATATTGAGAGAATGGGGCTTTATGGAAGATTGTTGATAACTGGCTAAAGGGTAAAACTGTAGTTTAATTTTATGCTAAAGTTTCTGTTTGCAATGAAAATAAAATGAGTTTGAAAAGGGTAGGGGGAAAAGTAAGTTTCTCAACTTTTGAACATGAGACCAATCTGATATATTTTATCAAATGGTATGGCAAGTATCAATTCCATTGGTTATAAAAATGCAAGCCTCAATAAATATTTGTTTTAATATCCCATTGTGTATTTTATGAAATTGTCATAAACAGGTTACATTTTAAAGTTGCATTCAGTAAAGTGGCTGACATCAATGCCAGATGAGATATTAAAATGCACAAGTCAATTACAATCACTTATATATTTGTGAACAATTATTTTCATTCATGAGTAATAATAAATGAAAAAAATAGAGATTATTTGATTATTAATTCTTTTTTGCTTTGTTACTTCAAAATTCAAAGTAAATATAATAAAAAACTTTTAAAACAATGTAATATTAATCTCATGCATCATAGATCATGTATATAAATAACTTTATGATGTATAACTTTAAAAGTGTTATTGTTTTCTAGCCCATGATCATGTTACAGTGAATCTCTGTTTTGATAGATAACTTAGCCTAATATTATTAAACAATAAGTTCAAAAAGGTTTATGGGAAACATTTTAAAATATTATTCAGCCAAATATTGTGTTAATTTTACAATATATATTTCAGTTTTTATTTGATGCGAGAGCTAAATTTAATGTTCTCTAAAATAATTTAAATACAGTTATATTCAACATTATAAATACTCTGTTCAAAGTTAAAATATTTTTTAATTCCTTAATAACTTATTACTAAGAAATTTTGAAGATTCTATTTGTATGCTTGTTATCATTTATTTATTTTTTTTACAAATAATTACCTAAGAAGTATAGAATTATATCTTAAAATAGGCCTTCAATTTAATTTATAAAATGAGTAAAGATAGATAGTTAAAATACATATAATTACAAGTTTATATTACTTTTGATAATTTTTCAGATACAAATTAAAAGATGTATTAAATACATTTTTTGCTATAATACAATGTATTATTAATTTTTTTTTTTAAATGTCAAATTCAATTAATAATTCAAGTTAAAACAATTATAAAATCATCAAAATAAACTTTTTTTCAAGAATTTATAACTGTAAAAGATCATAGTGTTGATTTAAATTTTTGGTCTTTGCAGATAAATATCAATTTATAAGCTAATGTAATTCATATATCTCTGGGCATGACATATTTTGATTCATCAGTTGTTTTTATTATTTAGCCATGGAAGAATCAGATGTAAAAGATACTTATGTAACCCAATTAAAAGAAGTTTTTGATAGCTGTGATGGCACTGGAAGTGGAAGCCTTAATGAGGAAGAGTTACGAATTCTTTGTGAAAAGCTGCATTTGCTTGATCATACAGATGTTTTAATTGATCATCTTTTAGAAAATGAATCTGAGGTAAGATTTCATGAAAATTTTTTAATCTTTAATTCTAATTTTTAATAAAATAATAAATCGTACGGGTGAATTTTGTAAAATTTGTATTTTTATGTTATTTAATTTAAGTATATTTGGTTAAAACTATGGTATTTTTCTGTTATTGGACTCATTTCTTCACTGAATATAAATATTGGTAAATTATCATGTAACATAAAATCAAATTTTCATTAATTGAACAAAATTGAAATGATAAAACAAATGTTTTAATACATTTATGCCATACATTATGTCATCATTTTAAGAATAACTTTTAACTTTCATTTTGTTCAGCACACATTTTATATGTTTTTACAAAATAAGAACATTTTCATTGTTAAAAAAAAACAATTACTAAAAGTATAAATAATTATAAAATCGCTAATTTATTTTTAAAAAAAGCAAAAGCATTTTTTTGTATTATTGTATAATTATTGAAGTAAATTTATTATGATGTTTTTCCAAATACAAAAAAACATTTATTTAGGTTACATACATTTATTTAATACATTTATTTTTTAATAAAATAGCATGCAGTTATATTAAATTTTATCTGATTTGTGCTATAGTTCAGTGTTGTTTAAAATTTTTTGCTTGAAATCCAATTTTTTTTTCTATTTGTGTTATTTTTCGTAAATATTTGACAAAATTTTGTCTTTGTATAATTTTAGGTTAAATTTGAAGATTTTAAAGAATGTTTTGTTGCTGTTTTAACTCAAGCCATACCAAGTGGTGAAGATGTTTCAGAAAATGAAAATAATGAAGATATGGCAGGTGAGGTATTTCAAAATTCATAAAATTATATATTATTTGTATAATTAGTAAAAGGAAAAAATGTAAAAAGAAAATTATTATTTTAGTTTGCATAATTAATATGTATTAATTAATGATGTATATAAATATTTAATTATTATAAATTTGTATTTTTAAAATGCTAAATTTTTTTTAAAATGTGTATATTTAAATATTGGTATGATTTCCAAAATGTAAAAGTCATTCAAAAGAAATCAGCATTTTAATTCTTTTGCACTCGAGGGCTCCGGAGCGAAGCCATTTAAAATTTGTCTTCAAGCTCGAGGACTCCGCTTGAAGACAATGCAAAAATAACAATATAAATAATGCGTATATCAAACTTGCATGTGAATAGGATCTTTTCACTAAAATCGTTTTTGAGTTGCTGGTAATACGAATGAAAAAAAACTTCGATTGCAAAGGGTTAAATCTGTGTATTTTAATATGAAGGTATTAAAATTTTTATTGATATTGATATTAATTTAAGTCTCATATATGTAGTATCGTTTTCGTTAAAAGAATTTAAAGACTTTTTTTCTCTATTAATTGGCTAAAAACCTTTCAATGAATTTTTTTGTATTGAATATTATTTATTATTATTGTTTAATGTTGATTAAAAATAAATGTTATTATTATTATTTTTTTTTATCAAAATGCATTTTCTTAAAATAGTAGTTAAAATATAAAAAAAAAAAATTATACTTTGCTGAAAGTATAAAACCTTTGTCAAAATTATATTGTGAATATTAATTATTTTCCTAATATTGTACATATTTTATAATTTTTTATAAAAAGAAATTTTTTGTTGTTTATAATTTTCATGGTGATTCTTTTAATTTTATTTATATTAAATTTTTTTTTCATAATTTATCAGATCGGGAAGTGTCACCAAAGTTTACTCTAGGAAGGAAAAAATATGGTCGCCGTTCAAGACCTGCTTCAATAGCTGACGATGAGAGCTCTGAAACATCTCCTCTTTTAAATCCTCAGAGTGCAGTTGACCAAACTTTATGTAATGAAATAGCAAGCAAAGTCTCTGCCGTAAGTAATTTTTTATGAAATTAATTACTATTAAATTATTACTATGTACTTATTATTATTACATTTTTAAATATTGGGTGATTTAAATAATTTTCACATTGTTACCTTTTTTTTTTACATCCTATTTTACCCTGTGTGATCATTTGAGACAAAGATAATGTACAAATTATGTATATTACTTAGAATAATTAATTATTCTAAATGCTTATTTAAATTGTTGCCAGTGTTGGAAAAATTGCTTCGAACTTCACAGAAGGACTGCTAGACATTCAAAAGGCACTTGAAGACTATCTGAGTCTACATCCATCACAACAAATAAATGAAATTACTATCTTCACGGATTCAAGGTCTATCTTACAGGCTCTTAATAAAAGTTTCTCAAGTATGATCTTGAACAAATCCACTACTACTACTATACCATGCCACACCACTGTGCCTAGAGCTGAGTTGTGCCTGTACAGTTTGGGAATGACATGGGTGAAACTGAATAGATACATGATGGAGGACAACACTATATGATCATATTAGACTGGAACCTACAGTTTAAAGTGGATTTCGAACCACTACAAACATCCATGGCACCTCCAGGACTCAAACCCGAAACCTGTGGCACCGAGCGCCAGAGCATTAGCAACTCGGCCATCAGACCCCAAACAAATTCACTGCTTGCACAGAATGTGTATCCTACAATAGATCCTTACTCATGTGGATTTGGAATTTAATGAAATTGTAGATTCTTTGGCGAAGAATGCCAGATTTGTATCAGACTGCCATTTCTACTTCCCTTGCAGATGTAAATGTGTTGGCAAAATCTTTTGGCAATTTATGATTTCTTTTAAGATCAAAACTAAATACAATTTTACAGAATGTCAACAGAAAAGCCTACAATTTTTACAAGATTAAGGATGAAGCACCATAAACATATGAAAATTTCTGATGATGATATTAAAAAATATCAAAAATGCTCTGATGTTGAGCTTACACCTCATCATGTCTTTTGATTGCCCAGCTGTTGCAGCTGTCATGCATTGTTTGGATCATCCCTTGGATGAAGATTTATATTCCGAGTTGGCAATTAACATAGCCAATATTATTCGGGAGCATCATGATATTTGATTCCCTCTTCAGGGTATACGACAACAATAACACAAGTAAACATTGAATGACTTACACAGAGCAATCAAGAATGTAGCTGTCAATGTTACTTGATGCAACTTTATGAAAAATCTAATGTAATATGATGTGATGAATTCAATTGTGTATACAAGAAAATGATGAATATTTCCAACATTTGATTTGATAAAAGGGATTTTATAAAATTAAATGTGTAATTCCAAAATTGGCTGTTTTTTTTTTTTTTGTGATTTTTTAAAAAAATTATTGTATGATAGTGCTGCTACTGTTTGATCTGTTAATTGTAATATACTTAATAATTGCATTTGACTTTCATTTTTTTGGCTTTGTCTATCTCTTTTAGTTAATCCTATTAATTTATATTGAAATTATGAATTCTAATTATTTATTTTAGATACTTAGTCATATTGCAATTTTTGGCCAATTAAAGATGTTATTATCACCAATATTTATCATAATTTAATATGAAAAGGGTAAAAATAACTATATACAATTTTAAGTAACCATTTTTGTTGTACCACCATACGAATAGCATAAGAGTTTTGTTTTTAAAACAACTTTATTATTATAGGCCGAAAATGCCCCTGGGAAACGCCCTATGAGTCCTAATGTTTCTCAGCAGCCACCTACCAAATCTGGTAGAATGACAGATGCAAAAATGATTATTTCTCAAGAATCCTGTGCAACACAGCAAACATCAGACTCTGATACTGATATAAATCAATCCTTTGATAACAATCCTGTACAGTATTTGCAAGAAACATGGAAAAAATTGAATATTGGAAAAAATGGATACTTAAATGTTGAGGAACTAGCTCTTGTGTGTGAGCATATTGGAATGGATATGACAGAAGAGGTTTGTGATAAATATCTCTATATATTTTTGCTTTGAATTATTTGAAAATGTATGCATATTATATTATTTGAAAATGTATTTATATTATATTATTTGAAAATATATGTATATTTTATTATTTGAAAATGTATGTATATTCCTCCACTGGATAAGCTTTAATAAGACAAGGTTTGAAACCCGAAGTGAATTTTATATCCATAAGATTATAATAATAATTTTGTAGTGCTAATTTACATTTTAAAATGGCCTGAAATTTAAATTTTATATATAAATCTGTAATGCTGTTTGAATTAAGTTCAAATATTTGTATTTCATTACTAAAAACAAATGTCTTGTATTTCATTACTAAAAACAAATGTCTTGTATTTCATTACTAAAACAATGTCTATTAAAAGACGCATTACATCTAATATTAAATGTAATGTGTCTTTTAATGTGACAACTCATCTATAGTCTAAAATTATGTGGAAATTTAATGGTGGAAACAGACAAATCAGTTATATGTTAGAAATGCTAGTCAGACGTATGTGGCACGATGTGGTTTGAAAGATAAAAATATAATAGGTAGCTTGGATGTTTTTCAACTAATTTTAATTTTGATATGAAATAATTAAAAATTTTAATGATTAAAAATTATTATTATTTTTTTGTTATTAAACAGCTCTATTCCATGTATTTTGCCCCCTCTGTTTGAATCTGTCCAACACGGCTACTTGCCAATTTTCTATGCAATCAGAAGTCAAAATTTGTGAAAGACTTACTTTAACTATATATTTAATATATATATATATATATATATATATTTCCTCCCAACTCACACTAAAATTATAATATAATTGTAAAATTGAATGCAAAGTAGTGTTATTTCTAAATAATATTTTTTATTTAAGAATTCATATTTTCTTGCAGAATCAGATTTCAGAATGTGACTAATATTCATGAGACTTTCAAAAACAAAATTTTACTTTTATTCACTGCAGTACAATTCCATTTTAGAAATATTGTTTTCTTTCTTTTACTGTTGTAGATATTTAGTGCATTATTTAAAAAATACTAGGTGTTTGGGATTAATTTTTTTTTAATAAATTTTATATTCAAATATGCAAGGCAGGAAATATTTGTGAATGTTAACCATTAAGATATAATTGATGAAGTTAGATGGTAAAAATTTTATTTTTATTTCTGTTTTGCAAAACAGTTAGAGCACATCAAAAAGTTTTTCACTGATGAGCCATTTATATAAGTTATTAAATAAATTTTTAAACAAAGTTATGGAAATTTATTTCTTGGGAACAATTTAGCATTAACATGTTTTTCATTTTATGTGCACTTCTTTTAATTATTTAAAATAAATTCATTGTAAATGCATTAATACATGATAAAAGAATAAATGTTGCTTATAAAAGTTTTTGCATAAGTTCATTAAAAATCTTGAAACTGTTTATTATATAATTTTTAATATTTAGTTTGATATATATGAGCTTCAAGAATAATTTTTAACATAGATTCAAATTAATTTCTATTTGGTTCCATTTGTATTATGTTTTCAAATTTTTGGCAAATATATTCTATTGCATTAAAATTTGGTGATTGCAGAGGTATTTTAAGGCATTTAGAGGCATAATTTTTATCTGCAGTTAATTTACAATTGTAAATTAACTGCAGATAAAAATTCAAAGGCAATATGTTATGGATTGATAAAAAATATAGTTATTCTACCAATACAAGATTTTTGGTTTAAGATTTTAATTAGATGTTTGTTAGTTAGATTAATCCATGTGATTTGCCCAAGCACATAGGGGTAACCAATTTTCAGAAGAATAACTGGACATGATTATCTTGGGAACACCTTTACAGATTTGGACTAGCAGACTCTCTGACTTGCCCACTTTGCTTGACTCATTCTGACATGAGAGTGGTAACCACTTGAACTACTGTCCTGAACTAATTGATGTAGTAGCTGTAAATACTACAAAAGATTTTAATTATTTTATATGTGTTTCTGAACTGTATTGGGCTGCCCGTCATAGACTGTTGGAAGTTATGCCTAGGTCTGGTGTAGGTTAAAAAAAAAAAAAAAAAAGTTTATTCGACTTTAAATATATTGCTGATTATTATTAGTTTTTTTAAAGTTACTTTTTAAATTTATTAGTTATTTTTATTTCAGCTAAAACATTTCTTAAAACTCTGCTTTGTTATAATGCTGATTTGGGGTTTACTTTCTAAGAATAATAATAATCTGACATTAGTTATTATATTTTGTTCATTGGAATTCATTGAATTATTTCTTTGTAAAAGAATTATAATATCAAATTGAAGTTTAATTCTTAAAATTAAAAGTACTCTTAATTACTATAGTATTTAATTCTACATGATGTTTGAAAAATTATTTTCAAGCATACATAAAATGCAAGTTTCTGAAACTATAGAATGTAGAATGAAAGAAATATTTTAAAGTTAATGAATTTACTTGCTGGTAGATTTGTAGCTATTATTTCGCATTTTTTATGTAGGGTAATTTAGTAAATGCATAAAATTTTAAGATAATTATTTATTTATTAGAAAATTATTTTGTATATATATATTCAGTAAAGAAGTTTTTAAATGCTATTTGCATGCATTTTTAACTCTACATTTCATATCCATTTGTAATTTTAAACTTCTTAGGTTTTAAATTAACTTTTTAAGATGTTATTAAAAATAATTATTCTATTCTTAAAACTGTAATTGAAAATTTACACTTTATGCATTTGTGATAGAAGATTATTTGAATTGTTTCATGTTGTGTTTCATTATAAAAGATTTACTTTTTGCTTGAATTATTATTTTATTTAATGGGATAAAGCAATAGTGTATTTCTCTGTTTTACATCTCATTGGAATTAAATTATTATAGAAATTGTTTTTTTCTAATTTTTAAATCATTCCAGGTAATTGCTCAGCTTTTTGAAAAGCTTGATTGTGATCAAGATGGTCAGATAAGTTTCGATGAATTCTTACAAGGACTTTTCCAACATGGTGAACCCCAGGGTTGTGATTCTCCTGTGATAAAATCCAATTCTCCGAAATCAATGTTCAATGATGGGTCCAGAGATGATCTTCAAATTTCAAATTCATGTGTTTCTGGAATTTTCTCTTGCATTGATCCTGAAAATACTGGGTAAGTAAAGGTGTAAGCCTATTATATATATTTTTGTTACTTTTGATAAAATAAATAGCACATTTTTATCGTGCCTAGATTCCTGAAACTGAATAGAGTTATGTGAATTACAAAATTTTTCATGTCTGTTTATTTTCTCTTTAGAATATGCATAATAATAAAGGAATTTTTGAGATTATTATTAATGAATTAAAAGATTTTTTTCGTTATCTGCAAATATGAATATGAAGTATAATTTTAAATTTTTATATTCTATTATAATGGTAATTTTGAAATCCATGTCAAAATTTTTTTTTAATTTATTAAAAATAGAATGTAAGTAGAAGATGTGGAAAAAGTAGATTTAAATTTTTTTTATTTTATTTCAAAGCTAAAGATTTTAATAAAAGACTATTTAAAAAGATAATTTATGTTTGGAGGCATATAAGATTCATTTTTATTTTTAAGTATAATAAATCACTATTAATTCTGTAGATCCTTAAATGTACAGTAACCTTCTTTCAATCCATGGCCATTCCAAATTAGTGATTTTGCTGGATTAGCAAGCATCGATATAGTTTTAATGGGAATGAAAATGATAAAGCAGTCCAAATAAAAATTTAAACGATGAAAACATGTACATCTTTAATATATATGTACGCATTAAGCAAACATGTGTGTAATGTGTATATATTTAAGAAAATGTCGTCATCTATTAGTTAGTCAACAAATGCCCGAATCGATACAATCACTTAATGCCAAATTAAAGAGAGGTTACTATAAATATTTATCATTTTGGAATTTCAGAAAGAAACAGCAACTGCAATTTTAAAAAGTTAAAAATTTAGTTTTCTTTAGGATGGTTATTATGTATTTTTATATGTTTGTTGTCTTTTTATTAAAAAATGAGAACTATATATGTTATTTTAATAGTATGAATTGAAATATTTTTAAAATTGTATTTTTATATAAATAGTATATTTAATTTTATATCTTATAGTATTTCTTAAGAAATAGCATTTAATAAAATATTTGAATTCAGATGTCATTATTATTCTAGATGAACCTTAAAAATTTATCTCTGTATAATTAATTTTTTTTTGCTCAGATTAGAGTAACCTTCATTGAATAGTGCTGATTTCATTTATAAATGAAATGCTTCTGTACGTTTTTTTAAAAAATTTCATTTAAAGCATATCTATTTATTCCATTATTTTATGTTTTTGTAAAAAGTATAGTCTATACTTAATTTGACTGGGGATTTTGAGATTTATGCCCTCTAATGTTGCATCTAATTTTTAGTTTATAAAATTTTAACTCTTAGATATTTTTTTGTATCCTCTTAGTTCTTTGTATTAGTTTCAATGACTTTCATTTAGATGGTTAATAAATGTATTTGAGTATAATACTATAGTATTTTATTATATTTTTATAATCTATTTTCTTTAATTAAAATATGAGGGAGGAGCAAAGCAAAACATTTTTATGTAATAAGTTATAAATTTCTTTGCCATTTATATGATTGAACTTCTTTAAGTTTAGAGTTTTAGCACTACTAGTTTTAGTTTAGTCTTAGAGTTTTTAGTACACATTTAACTTAAAAGATTATTGAACTATTTAATAATATCAACTGGGTCCACTTCTTCAAATATTTATTATTGTTTTTACAACTGTTATTTTTAATGTTATATGTATCGTTATTATTTTCTTAAATAAAATTTAATTACTTTTTAATCAAAATTATTTTTTTTATAGTATTCATATTACAGATTTTTAATGTTTTATCTATTTAATTTTTTATATTAATCTTTCTAGTTTTTAGTTACTTAAATTTGTATTTATATTATATTTTTATTTATTTTAATATTCTAATTTTTAAAGTAAGTTTAATATTTAAATAATCTTTTATTTGTGTAATTTATTAATTAGCAGTGCATACTATCTTTTTAAGGATAACTTTAACAGATTAGTTTTCACAATAATAAAAAAAATGTTTTTGAATTGTAAAGCTGAGAATTTTCAACTTAAATTTCTACTAAAACTTAAATAACTACTAAATTTCTACTAAGATTAAATGAGCTAAACAAAATTGATAGCTCAAAAAGATACATTCTCTAAGATTTTGTATAGTAAATATATTGTTCCTGATTTTGATATTTGAAATTAATTTACCGAATATTTTTTTGTTGGCTAGAAAATTTTTTTCCTTTTGTGTAATATTTTATCTTTTGTAATAAATTGAATTTATTTATTTTTATTTCTTTTATTTTCTAGTCATTAATTTTTGTTTTTGTATAAAAATAAGTCTTAATTCATAATAATTTTTTATATCTTTTATGGCATTATTGCATTACATCAAATTGTCCGTTAATTTTTTAAAATCTAATATATAAAAATTTTCATTTTTAATAAATAATATCATTATCGAATTAAATACTTATTTGTTACAAAGATTTCTTTTCTGATTAATTGCTACCAATTTGTATAAAAACATATTGTAGATATGCTATGTGTATATATTTCAGAAATTTTGTTTTCTAGATGAGGTATTTGAAATAGACTTTACAGATATTTTATTCTTGAAAAGTTTGTTTTAAAAAAAATAAAATTTTTTTTTATCTATACAAAATGTTAAAATATGCAAATTTTATATTTGGAAGACATAAAATATTTAATTTTAATATGCAAAATACATTGTACACACATAAAAAATACAATACAATACTAAAAATTTGTTTATTAATTTGCATAATTCAACTTAAAAGTGTCCAATCTTACTGTAAAGAGAATTGAAAGATATGCATAAGTACATTGTCATTTAAAGCAAAATTTCATTTAACACTTCATGGTCAATATATTTATAGTTCGACTGCCAATTGTGTTGAATATTGGCAAGCAGTCAAGGCAGATAGATTAAAAAAGAGTGGCATCATAGGGGAGGTAGTGTCATTGAGGAGAGATTTTAATTGCAATGAAAATAATTTTTAATCTTTAAAAGTGTACTTAGAACAATATTAAAATAAAATTTAGATAAAAAAAGAAAGTCTCACTGCTATACTTTTTTTTCTTTCAAAGCACCTTTTGTGATGCATACATTTGACTAACACCCCTTACAAATAATTGATTCATCCATTTCTATCATTAAACCAGATGTTTACCATTCCACAGAATCTGTGGTCAGACTATACTATTTTTGGTACCTCTGAAAATCTTAGTATTTAAGAAATAAAATGTGAATTGGGATTCTGTTATTTGCCACTTTTTTGTTTGTATATATACGTTCTGATATATTCATCAAATACTATTATTAATGCTGTGCTTACAAGAATGTTTAAAGGCAATATTAAAGTATTTTGCATAAATAAATTAAAAAGTAATCAAATCAAATAAATGAAATACTTTTTTTTTTTTTTGGGGAAAAAAAAAAGAAAATTATAGCTAAATACTGGTGCTTTAATAATTACCTCATCCTTAGGAAAAAAAAAAAAAAAAAACTCTTGAATCGAATTGATTACAAAATATTAAAAATTTTTTTTTTTATCACTCTAAGCAAAATAATACATTAACAATAGATCAATCAAAATATAATAATTTTTTTTTTCCATTATGTAAGAATAAACTATATATAAATATTAATTTGTATTTCTATTTTTAATTTCTAATTCTACAAAAAGTATTTTTTTCTTAAAAATACTAGGTAGATTTTTATAAATATAGCTGAGTTATAATATTGTATTGTTTGAATGCAATATAAATTAAAAATGGTTTGTTTTTTAAAGATTTTTGCATTGCATTTTTTACTAAATTATATAAAATTTAAAATAAAAATTAATTTGTTGTATAAATATTAAATGTTCCTTCATATAATCTTTTTTGAAGTATTTTTTTTTTTTTGTCTTTATTCCAAATAATTTTTTAAATCTCTAAAAATATTAATAGTAACAATTAATTACTATTAATAATATTTTGAGTTTTAAAACTGCTGTATTTATTTTTTCAAAATTTTAATTAACAATTATGCATTAAAAATATTAACTTTTTAATATCTATTGATGAATTGGACTAGTATTTGTTTTTATTTTAAATAAAAATTTAAATAGTTCTTCCTATTGTGAAACAAATTTAAATAATCATTAGATAATTAATAAAATTTTCTCTCAACTTTAGATAAAAGTGGAAATTTTTTTTTCATATTATTTTTATATAGTGCGAATAATTCAAATATTTAAAGAATATCTTGTGTTGAAATAAGATGTTTTACTTGCTATTTTTATTAAATTTTAGTTATTATTTAAAATGAATGTTATTATTTAAATGAATGAATTAAATGAGAAATATTTTTCATTTGAAAAAATAATTTATAAGGCTTTGTTTTGTAATTTTAAAATAAAGGAGACATCAAATAACTTCATATGCAACTAATATATCATGTTTATACATTATAATTGTATGATGTTAGTTTTAAGCTCTTAATATACTAACTTTTTATTTAAAAAAATTATACTTAGCTTCGATTAAGTCGAAGAGTTTGTGAAGAATAACACATTTTTCACAAACACAAACTAAACAATTAAATTTTCAGGCTGCTGTTCCATTTCATATAAATTTTCATATGGTGAGAAAAATTCAACAATTTAATAGCCAAAGAATATCTTTTTAAAGAAGATGTTTTATTTGCTATCTTTATTAAATTTTAGTTATTATTTAAAATGTTTGAAATATTTTTAATTCAAAAAATTTTTGTTGGAAAAATAATTTATAAGGCTTTGTTTTATAATTTTAAAATAAAGAAGACATCAAATATCTTCATATGCAACTAATATATTATGCTTATACATTAAAAATTGTATAATGTTAATTGTAAGCTTTTGACGTACTAACTTATTATTTAAAAAAATTATATTTAGCTTCGATTAAGTCGAAGAGTTTGTGAAGAATAACACATTTTTCACAAACGCAAACTAAACAATTAAATTTTCTGGCTTCTGTTCCAATATATATATTCCATTATATATATATATATGGAATATATATATATATATGTATTTAAGTTTAATGGAATAATGTATATATATATATATAAACACACAAAGTCCAGTCACATTAATGTGACCACCTGTCAAAAGCCAGAATAGACACTCCCTGTATATTCTGGCGTTAAGTGGAGTGTGGTACTAAGTGGAATTCTTTATATACACTCCACTGCAATGTGCTGCCACCTGTCTTTTGTGATTGGTTATTTCACGTTGACGTCGAAAGTAGGTAGTGGTCACATTAATGTGACTGGACTGTGTATATTAGACTTTGTATATTTATTTTTAGAAGTTTTGAAATTCGTAGTCATTTTTGAAGCAATTCATAATAATACCATGTTAGTTATCCAAATGGATGAACACATTTTTTTTTTATAAAAGTCTACTTTATTTTATTTATTTAAATTTCACTAATTATGAAAAATTATTAACAAACTAAGAAGATTACAACTTTTCAAAGCGCTTCTCTTTAACTCATGCGCTGTCAGAGTATAAAAAAAAAAAAGAAACAATGCAGTTAGCTTCGTAAACTTCAACAACAGTGGGCCGCCCGCTTCTCGTTGGTTTGCTTCAACGTTCGGTGACAGAACCCATAATAAAACAACATGAAAACAATCCGCTTGCGAAACTAGAAAATACTGCTACGAGTGCCGGTATGTGGTACCAGACACCGGGATCATTCCTTAAAAACCAGAGCGTCATCAGGGCACAGTTCTCGGCGAAGACTATGGCGTAGTAGGCTGAGTACTTGTACCTCGTGGGCTCTGCCTTGACGTTCAAGTAATATATCACATAAGCGACGCCCACCACCATGTTGCACATGTACCCTTGCACTGGTGGAGCTCGCCGTCCTTGCGGCAGAATCGCGTCTGCTGGTGCATGACCCAGATGGTCATCACCCCCAGTGTCCGATGCAGAAGGGGAAGAGCCAGAAGTGGTACTCCCTGGTGAAGAGCGCCAGGGTGCAGGCCCTGGAGCCGATGGTGCAAAAGTGCCAGAGGAACTGCAGCGCCTTGCCCGTGCTGTTCGGCTTCTTCTTGCCCATCAGGGTGCGGTGGAGGGTGCTGTTGTATGATGTGATGGACCAGGCGAGTTGGAAAAAGAGATGAGGCCGCACACGCACCTTGTATAAAAACTGCAAGAAAAAAAAAACCAAACGCATATTTTAGCATATCAATATTGTTATCATTGCCATCGCTCTAATGCAGGGATGCATAAGCTTGTATCTATCTAGCTAGGCCTTCACTCGCACTCATCTTACACATGTCTAGTATTTGGGGCCTGATGACCGAGTGGCTAACGCTCTGGCACTCGGTAACGCAGGTATAGAGTTCGAATCCGGGAAGTGCCATGGATGTTTGTAGTGGTTCGGAATCCACTTTAAGCCGTAGGTTTCGGTTCTAACAGGATCGTAGAAAGTTGTGGGGATAGTGTTACTCGCGTCCGTAGCCTATCTTCAAGTTACACATGCCCTCTGGGTAGTGCTGAATGAGTAACAGCAGTGCAGCCCTTGCTTATGGCATGTAAAGATTAACTGCCTCTGTATTAGTAACTGCATTAGAACAACATTGACATAGTTCTAATACAAGAATGCATAGGCTTGTGAAAGCTGTAAGGCGTATGTCATCATTCTAACTAGGTCGCGTCTTCACTCACACTCATCACGCACATACCACCGAATATTATCTAAAATAGGGGTGTCCAACCCAAATGATCTTGCAGGCTACTTTGGACATGCATTATAACTCCGCGGGCCGCCTATAAAATTATATATTCCTATGTTAGATTTAGGCCCACTATAGACATTTTTGGAGTGTAAAATTGAAACATAAAGATTCATTATTTTTGTGTTTACTATTATTCTTACATGTAAACTCAGATAATATAATAGAGATGATATTAACCACACATTGTAAAAAATACAGAACACTAAAAATGAAATCATTAAAAAATATTTATTTTACCTAGTGCGTTGTTTCTTCACTCTTTGCAAATCGATCTCAATTTGAGTATTTGCACATCGTAATGGATGTTGCAGGTTAGCGTCCGTTTATGTTTGAGCGTGTTTTGTGTTGGGTCAATTTCATTTTAGAAAAACGATTCTCAGGTGTAAGTTGAACCAAAAGCGCTAAAATAATTCAACTAAAAGTCTGGTCTGCTCTGCTCTGCTGTCAACAATCAACTGTGCGTATCTAGGGATGGTCATTGAGACCACTTAAAGTGAAGCATAGAATCTGTTATATTAGATGTTCCAAGGTGTGCGTGCACCATGTGTTCGCAGAATATAATTTAATTATTCTGCGCACTCATAGCTGTGAGATCATAAATAAAACAGGCTCTATCTGTCATACATTCACAAGAATATTATTTTAAAATCAAAGTTAATTTTTCCTCATCATTAGACAATTCATTTTTGACTATATGAATGCACACATAATGTATCTTTTTTAATACATTGTTTTTGGCCATTATAAAATAAATATATTTTGTAAAAGTGTGATAAATTTCGCGGGCAGCAAAAATACTTTGGGCTGGCCGCGGGTTGGTCACCCCTGTTTGGGCATATCAATATGTTACATTGACATCGCTCGAATTCAGGGATCCCTGAATTAGAGCGATCCCAGCAACCCCTAATTTGTATAAGCTGCTAGTCGCATCTCGTCACTCGCATGTCACGTGAAATTTTATTTATTTTTAATAGAAGTAATTGCACATGAAAGGAAAAAAAAAATAAATAAAAAGCACAGTTTATTAAATGAAATGAAGGAATAAATTCTGATTTTTACTTATATAAACATATAACGTATTTTTTCGAACATGGGAATAATTTAACCTCCCCCATCAAAAACTTTTATCGATGCATCATTTTATATTTTCAAATTAATAAAATGCTAAAATACAAAATGTTTTACGACTTAATCTTATTATTTATACTTATTTTTTCATAATAAAATATTAATTAGTATTTTTGAAGATCTTTGAAATTCCTTTAACTTTTTTTATGATTTTTTTTTAAACACCATTTGATTTCCAACGTTAATAGGCTTTTTGCATTAATTCAATTTAAATATGAAAAATTAAACCAGCAACCCTTATTGTAATACGTTAATAACAGCACTTGAATATAAATAAATTTATATATATATAAATAAAAGAATAACTATAATATTGTGAAAACGAAGAAATTAAAAGCAATTTATCATTATTAATGTATTGGAAAAAATTTAAAACAAATTTGATGAACCTTTCATGGGAAATGAATTGACAATTCTTTGCTCCAGTAAGAATAGGGTTGCATTTATTGATTCTTGACTATTGAAAAGGAATGTATTTGGCACCATTCTGGTTTCTAAGCACAATGAAATGAAACTCGAAGTTGTCATTCCCTATTGCCTTTGTTGCTCTTTTATTTGTAGTTAGTTTGGCTACTTGAATAAAGGAGTACATTTCATTCACTGGAATTGATAATGCATTTGGTTCAAAAGGCGTAAGCTGTGAATCGGCTGAAATTGTAATGCATTTTTGTATCGTCAGTTCATCCCGTTTTCAGTGAATACTGAACATTGTTGGTTCATTATTTTTCAGTGTCTTTCAGTGAAATGTTTTGCAAATGTGCAGCTTTTAATTTAAATGGCTGTATGCTAACGTTATCCTTCTCAGTTATTCACATTGTGCAGACTCTAATGATGTTCAGTGAAAGCACACAGAAATGTTTATGATTGATTTTGCTTCATTATAAATATGAAATAATTGAAAATACTGAAACATATCTAACATAACTATTTATGAATGTAGTAGGAAGAAGTGGTTTAAAACATTCTATACTGAAATGATAATGTATCAGTTTTGTTGTTATTGTTACACAATCAATAGTTTCGAATTAAATGCAATTGCGTTCATCATAATGATTACAGGGATCCCAATTACTACAGATTCTCCGTAGTCTCTACAGAAAATAACAAAAATTGTGGATTAAATGCGGACAAAAACGAACAGTGTCTCTTACTTTTCCAGCTTTAGAAAACTTTATTGGATTTCGAGACGAATAGATCTACTTTTCCGAAAAAGAAACTTTAATGAAAATATTTTCAATAATAAGGCAAGTAACATTCAGTCATCTTCAATAATATGTACAAATAATTATAGTGTCGCTATTGCATTTTTTCTTTGTTATCCAAAGGAACTGTTAGTCTAGGACATCTTTCCTAAAGAAGGATATAGTTGAATGGAAAAGTTTAATATTGGTAAACTCAGACCTATTTTTGTGCGGGGGGAAAGGGACCACATAAAATGCATAAAATAATATCCTGAAACTTTATAAGCAGCTATAAATTATATTGTTTCTAACACATCACAAAAATTATTTTATGCTGTATTTTGGGATTGCTTAAAAAAAGTCCCACATAGAAAATATGTAAATTACAACTTCACAATGTAACAAGAAATTGGTTTTCCAGACAAGGGTAAATTGAATGGATCCACCCGAACATCGTTAAATACTTTATTTGCTTCTATAGATTCCAAAATGGGCTTTCAAAATGTGTTCATCGTAGTCATGCACGCGGAATTCCTTGTGGAGAACTAGTTCCAAATCAATATCATCACTTAAAGATGGTAGCTCGCATCTAATAAAATTCGTGTAATATCAGATGGGCCATCTGTTGGATTCTTTTTAATGGAATGATGGGAAAAAACAACGGATTGTATGTTAAGAACAATACGCGGTCTTCTATTTTTAAACAAAGAAATATCATACCTAGGAAGAGAATTTAAAACTGAATTGCAAGTGTGAGGAAGATTACTGCAAAAATTTTAAGTATAAATTGGCGAATGTTCTGTAAGTTAAGTGATTGTCTAATATCCTGATTCCTGAAGTACCAAGGTGAGTTGGTGATCATACGAAGGATTTTGTTAAGTCTTTGGATGTCATTTTGATTAATCATCCCTTAAAAAAACTATTGAAAATTTTTCGAGATGCTACTATACACTGTCATTTAAAATTAACTTCTCTGTTAATCTAAACTCGCGAAGAGTTTTAAAGTGCTAAAGCCGAAGTTTGGGGCTCACCTATGATTTGACTATCTCTATCTGTCCTCTGGGCCAATGTATAAAGCTGCAGGATCAACTGCGGTGCGGATTCTAAAAACTGTGCAGCAGACAGAGGGTGGCGGTCTGCTTGTCCTCCTTATCGTCATCTGGAGCATCGCGTTCCTCCTCTTGCGCGCCTCCATCACGCTCCGGTGCTCGCGGTCCTCCAGGTGGTCCCGGCACAGACACTTGAACAGCAAGTAGAGGTACCTTAAAGAGAGAGATAGATACCTTATAGGTTATAAAGAATACATTAAAGATAGTGTTCTCTTTCTGTACATTGAATGTCAATTACTTATGATTCTCTACAGTTACTATGTAAAATAACAAAATTTTTGATTGACTACGGGAAACGCTATGCAGTTTTTTTTTTGTCATAAATAAGAAAATAGTATTCAATTATATTCAATAAAAAATGAAATTTCAAATCCACAATCTCCTGTTGGATAAATTTTGAAGCTTTGCGAAAAAGTTGAAAATATTGAAATTAGGATATCATAGTAGGATATTTAAAGGAATGAAATATTATAGGTAATCCTTGGTGGACAATGCCATCATCATTATTCCATATTTGTACAGTTGATTTTGTACTTTATTTATTTAACAGCTTCGATGAGTTTGGAGAAAGCATTCATAATACATTATAGTTCTTTTAGCAGTTGAATTGGACAGAAGAATCAGGTACTTCGGTGATTGGAGGAGTTTGAGGTAGTGAAGTAGGAGCTGTCTTGAAAAGAAACATTTGGTTTTATGATGTTTTGGTTTTGTTGAAGTTGTACACTGATTCGGTATGGCTAATCCCTTTTTTGGATCAACTTTCAGAGAAGCTTTATATCCTCTCTAAGAGGCGATATGACCGTGATCACCACAATTAATGCATTTTGGAATGACTAACTTCTCTATGATTTAGTAAGCAGCAATTAGATGATCTTCTCCACATTTAAGACATCTGGTTTGTCTGCGGCAATTTGCACTAAGTGGTGAAAGTGGCTACAGTTAAAACGCTGTACTGTAGGGTTTCTTCTGGAGACGTGTTCAAGTTATATGGTGAAGTAAAGTAATATGCTTATCTTGTAAATATCTGCCATCATGGTTGTCCTTTGAATTCCATCATGAATATCGGGAGTGGAGCTTTGGTTCTCCATTTCTTGAGCTGCGCAATATTGGCCACAGTAAATCCAAGGTTTTGAAATTCAATTCTATTTAATATTGTGCACAAATAAATTTATTTTCGTTATTATATCTTCACTTTGTTATGAAACGAACTGTTTGTCTATGAGTTCTTTACTTAACCTCTTGATGCCATTGACGACATATGTAGACATTTTGTAGTGATAATGGTAGTCATTTGGTTTTTTTTTTATAATTATAATTGCTATCATTAATAAAAAGAACAGAGAGATTTGACAATAAGTTATTCACTGCAGAATTTGTCAACAATAAAAATAGAAATCTTACTGTTTGTCTGCATTGATAGCAGTATTTACGGTATACAATTAGGAATAAGAAAATAGCATAAAGTAGTATTTCGACTGCCAGTGCTGTTGGATTATTTGAACAAGTAGTTAATATTTCATAAAATAAGTAGTGGCACTTATAAGTAGCGTACATAAAATAAGTATAAATAATAAAGTAGTGGCACTTATATTACTTTATGTTGAAACTTGGCAAAAATATTCACATTTATGTGTAATAAGTACACAAGGTATTTTATAAAAAAATGTGTAAAATATAAGATACGTATTGTAATATCGTGAATGATAACTATGAGAGAAATTCACAATTACTTTATATCTTAATTGATATGGAATCATAAAATCGATGGGCTGTTAGCATGAAGAGTTGATTGTAACGCTATTTGCATAGATAAAACAAATTAAAAATGTTTTCTATTTAACTATTTTTAATGCGAACGTTTCTTGTTATCTAAATACGTCTAATATTATTTCTATGAACCTTTTTTATACAACGCATTTAATTTAAATGGCGAATTTTCAAGTAATGTATATAATTTTATTGTAAATCAAAACGGTTTTCAATTTTAAGTAATAAAAACATTGTTTTCCTTAAATGAATCTAATTTAAATTTTTGATTTAAACCTTTTTTTACTCAAATTTTTTGGAGAGTTATATTTTTAATAAATACCCTGCTTTTGTTTGCATACACCTGCTAAAATACAATCAAATAATTGATTAAGAAAATGGTTTTGTTTTACTAGTTAGTAATAATTTATTATAATGTATAATGCTTTAAAAAAACATTTTACATCAAAATATGAAGCAATAATGATATTATTTCATATTTTCGTATTTTTAAATTTATTTTTTAATATTTAAATTTGCAATACAAAGAAAAAAATCGGAAATTTAATTAAAATATTTAATCCTTGGTTAAGTTGATATGGGGATTTTCTTTGGCTTTAAAATTCAATTAAAAGCTGACGAAAAATGTAATTAAAAAGAAAAATACTTATTTTAATTAAAGCAAAATGTTTTTTTAAGTCGTTTAGTTTTAAGTCTTCTTTTTAAGTCAGAAGATAACCTTTTTTTTTTTTATAACGGAAGACGTGACAAAGTTATTCTTCTGATCTTGATGGGGGGGAGTTAATTTACTGAATATGAGTTAAATAAAATTCATTATATATTGTGTATCAATAAAATTAAAATCAAATAATCTAAACTTTTTATAGTATTTTCAATTCAGCATTCGGATGCATATTTTTCGTTAATTTCATTAAAATTTAAACATTTAATTAATAATAATCAATAGCACGACAGCCCAGAGTGGGCCAAGGCTTTCCTTTGAAGAGATTTCCGTCATCCCTCTGGGTGACAATGCTCCTCCAATTCTTAACTTTTAGTACAGCAAAATCTTTTTCAACTGCGTCTATCCATCGCGACTTGGGTCGTCCTCTTCCTCTTTGTCCCTGTGGCTTTGCCAAAACGAGCCTATTTCAAAGAGTTTAAATCGTCCATTCTAAATACATGAGCAGCCCGGTTTAATCTATTGATCTTAATACATTTTATAATAACTGGGTCTTTATAGCATTTATAAATTTCTGCGTTGTGTCGTCTCCTTCAGCAATCACTTTATTTAACACCTCCAATTCCATTTAACACCACCGCCCTTAAAATCTTCCGCTCAAATAGACCAAAATGGGCCTCATCTGATCTTGCCAAAGTCCAAGTTTCAGAGCTATAGACCAAAATAGATGTAATAAGGGTTTTATATAGCAAATATTTTTGAATTGAGATTTAAACAGATTTCTTAACCCAAAAAAGACCTTATTGGCAGACAAAATTCTGTTTTTATTTCAGGTAAGATATTATTATGACAATTAATTTCTGATCCTAAGTATTTAACACTAAGTACAAATTCAGAAGTGTAAGTGCCGAAAGTTATATTGGGTGTATCCTGGCAAATATTTCATGAGGAAAGCATATATTTCGTTTTCTCCTGGTTTATCTTTAGATGCAAAGCCCTTGCAGTCAATTCAAAAAGCTCATTAATAATAATAATAATAAAACTAAATAATTTAATAATTTAGAAAACAAGATTGTAAGTCGGAAGTCAGGAAAAGAGCTTGGTGCTTTCAAATGGGATTTATTTATTTAAAGAAACCTATTTAAATACTAATTTATTTATTTGTTGTTATTAATATGAAAACATAATTTGGCATTTCCCAGAAGTTGCTGCTTTCCTTGAAGAAGTTGTTTTCCGAGTTTTTAATAGAGATCTCTCTCTCTCATTTTAACCAAAATAAAGTTGTTCGAAGAACGAGAATAATTCTAGGCTCTCTCGTGCGAATAATCGGAAGTACGTGCCGTGAATTCTGATGGTAGTGCGAAGCTGCTGAAGCTGTACTCTAGGGTGTTATAATTGCTTCTGGGAGGATCAATCGTTAAATAAGTCATCAAGCTATTTCTAACTTTCAGCAAAAATTGCATCTATTTATGGTATCTAATTATTTATATCAAGTAGATAACCCTTTCTAATTTTAGGAAAACTTCTTTTTTTTTAAAAAAAAATTACGTCGAGGACTGGGTCGTAGTGACCATTTCTCTGTGGGCTGCACCGACGAACGCTGTTACTCATTTAGCCAGGGGGTACGGACGCTACGGACGTGAGTAACACTGCCCCCATAACGCTCTACGATCTTATTAGACGAGACCTACGGTTTAAAGTTTACGGTTTACGGTTTTTACCTTACGGTTTTATTTTATTTTTACGGTTTAAAGTTTAATCTACGGTTTTTTTACGGTTGTTTTTACGTTTTTAAGTTTTACGGTCCAAACCACTACAAACATCCATGGCACGAACCCGAAACCTGTGGCACCAGAGCGCTAGCCACTCGGCCACCAAAAAAATTACCACCATTAAAAAACCTGGAAGTGTAGCCGAACGGAGAACTTCTGTGTCTGTGCTGAAGATGGTATATTAAATCCTTATTGAGGAGCAAGGTATGAATCCCCTAAATTTCATCCTTAGACATGTAAGTTAAATGGGGTGAAAAAAAAAAAAAAAGGATTACAGTATATTAGGCTCACCATGCTGCACCCTGAGTAACACTGAATTTGCTACACATCTGCTGTTCTAATGGCAAGTGATTTCTGGTCAAAATGCCTAGCATTGGTAAACAAGAATGTTTTATTTATTTTTTACGTGATGTCTATGGCTGAGGGTTAGGGATGAAATTGCAATGATAAGGCTTCGATTCCGCTGGTTACATACTCTACCGTGATTGTTTAAAAATAGCGATAACAATGTGTATATGTGTCTCACATTTACAGTTGGACTGACTGATTGGATTTTCATAGGTATTGTCCTGTACATCGCTCTAGTCGTCAACCTGACAACCAATTGGCTAGCTCTCTGGCATTTGGTACCATAGAAATCCTTGGTACCTGGAATCCTGACTATGGCATGGTTGTTTGTGTGCGGTTCGTAATCTACGTTTAACTGTAGATCCCAGCTTAATTAGCCTAAACTGTGCACAAAAATGACCGCGACGAACCAAACCAAACCTCCCTTTTCATAACGTAAGCGTAATAAACATTCTGTCAATGGATAAATAATTTTTTATGAGTGGGATTTACAAAAAATGAAAGAATATTCCGATAAACATTTAAAATAAAAATTCGTGAGTCTGAATGTGTGGCATCTACTAAGTCACCTAATGCTTGCGTACCGAGGAGTAAAGAAACTTTTTAGAATCGGAACTATTTAACATTTTCGCTGCCGATCTTGCTCCAACGCGTGGTATTAAATGATGTCTCAATCGCCAGTCACGCGTTTGTGCGGGAAGAGCTGCACCTCAACATTTTTCTCCGGAGGCAACATATGACAAGTGTTTTCCAGTATTGGTGTGGAGTACAAAGTAGAAGCTAGTTGTAAAGCTATTGCAACCCCGGGGTTGAACGGGTTTTGAATTTGTAGCTTTATTAGTTATTAAAAAAAACTTGTTATGTGAGTTGTAGAGACGATAGTTCTGCAGGGCCGTCGCGTCCGTAAAAAGAGTGATAACTTTCGTTTAACAATACTGTCATCTGCTTATGTATAGTGTTTCTTTTGCTGTGATACGCATTGAAGCTATTCACGCGAAGTCTACGTGCACGAATACGATTATATCATCGATTCAAGTTAAGATTGTTTTGCTGTACGTTTTTTAAACTTTAAAACATTTCTTAAACTTTTAAGAAATGATATAACTTTCCATGTATTGCCAGTCTAAACAGATTCCATTTAAAGGGAGGATTCTTATTAGCAATGTACCCTGATCATTTTCCTGCCACGAAAAGTGATTGCGTCCCTCTTGTGAAAGTTGTTCCTAAACACAACTGCGGCCTGATGGCCAACTGGCTAGCGCTCTGGCAGTTGGTACCACAGGCTTCAGGTTAGAATCCTGGGAGGTTGCATGGATGTTTGTGAGTGGTTCCGGAATCCACGTTAAACTGTAGGTCCCAGTCTAGTTAACTTAAAGTGTGCACAAAATGACTGTAGAGCGACAAACCAAATTAAGCACAATCAGTTTTCTTCCATCAATAAATCAGGAGGTCATCAAGACATTCAAGGCCTACTACACGAGGCGTAAATTTTCACATGAGACATAGTAAAGATATATCTGTGAATGATTTTGGAATCAATTTTATGTTTTAAATCATACAAGAATTATTGGAATAAAATTTCCATAAAAAAACATTGAATTTGTCCATTTTTTTCTTCCAAAAACTAAACGGAAACAATACGAAAACCTTATTCATGTCGCTCATATTATTGAATAAGTTGTTAATCTTGAGCTTTTTAGAAAAATGGTAGCAATATCCGCGAAAAGCAGAAAATGTTTTGAGATTTTTTATCAACTGAGTTAGCAATATTAATCGCTATTATAATTTCTGTTAGTTATATAAAAGAACCGCTTAGTCTGTGGGGTTTTTTCAAGTCATGGGGGGGATAAAGTGTAGTTGATAGTTTTAGTATTTCTTTATACACTGATTACCAATAAGTATTTGGACACCTATGCAAATGACGATATCTGCGGTCCTGAGGTACGTCACGGACTCCGCCGGTATATATCGTGTAGGAAACAGCATCGGCATTAGTCGCATGAAAGATGCCGCGCAGTTCGGAGCTCTCTGATTTCGAGAAAGGTATAATTTTCGGTGTGGCCGATCCTTAAGGGACATATCTAGCGATCTGAAGTACCCAAAATCGACAGTGGCCTATGTGATTAAGAAGTGGAAGGTGAGCGGTGATTGTCGGAATGTGCCCCGAGTCGGCAGACCAACGAAACTGGGAGATAGAGACCGACGAGTGCTCACCAGAGAAATTCGGAAGAACCGCACCCAACCGATGGCCCTCATCCGTGAGGAGTTTCAACAGGCATCCGGGAGTATTGTTTCAATGAATACCATCCGTAAGGAAGCACATCTGCATGGTTTTCATGGTCGTGTGCTGCTGCCCATAAGCCTTTAATCACAAAGTCCAACCGCGGTGCTCGGTTAATGTGGTGCAAAGCACATCGAAATTGGACTGTAGATAAGTGGAAATGGATTCTTTGAGTGACGAATCAAGGTTACCCTTTACCGTTCGGATGGTAGGGTCTGGGTCTGGTTGGAGAACGTCTCCTGCCAGAATGCATTGTACCAACAGTCAAGTTCGGCGGAAGGGGGAATTATGGTCTGGGGGTGTTTCTCCTGGTATGGACTGGGACCCTTGGTCCCCATTCATGGTAAGCTCAACGCCGATGCCTACTGCACTATTTTGGATGACAATGTGCTTCCTACGTTGTGGCAGTTTTGCGGGTTGGACCCCTGTTACTTTCAGGACGACAATGCCAGTTGTCATGTTTCGACGTTAACCAAGGCTTGGTATGGTGCCAATGGAGTTCATCGAATGGACTGGCCTGCCCAGAGCCCAGATCTCAACCCTATCGAGAACCTCTGGGACGCGTTGCATCGCCGAATTCAGGGGTACACTACCCATCCAAAATTGGTGAAGGAACTTCTATGTCTTCTCCAAGCCGAGTGGAAGAAAATACCACTAGCTGTCATACAAAAGACTTGTGGAAAGTATGCCCCGGAGGGTTCACGCTGTAATTGCCTCTCGTGGAGGCTCTACCAACTATTGATTTTGAATAATGTTCGTTTTTCTTTTCTATCACAGGTGTCCAAATACTTATTGGTAGTCAGTGTATATAAGCTTTTTGGTCATAGGTTTTTATGAAGTTTTTTTGTCCTTATAGGGCTTTTGTTTTTATTTCAAAATACTGCATATTAGCATGTTATTATATTTGAATTTTTTTCTACGTTATATCTAATCTGTAATAACTTACATGATTAAAATAATTCTATTTCAATGAAAAATTCTTGAAATTACTACACTATTTAATATTTTTATAAGTTGCATTTGCGAATTCGAATCTTTACCTTTGTGATAACGTTGGTGGTAGTTTAGATTAGAAGGTATATTTGCCTCTTAAGCTCTCTCTTTTTCCCGCCTAGTATTGACAACCATTAAAAATTACTGAAAATTATTTGATATAACATAAAAGTCTGATTTGAAGTTGGCACGTCTGAGTTATAAATACAGATACTGTTGAAAAGGAGGTAATTTTGATTGGTTTGTAGTAGGAACGTATGATTGTGTTTGTTATTTTTCATACTTTCAGTGGATTGCATGAGTATTTTTTTCTTAGTATGTGCTGAAAATGTACTGCTGTAATTGAAAAAAGGCTAGCGTCACGAAGTAGTGAGAATACAAACTGTATTTTTTTTGAAATTTATATTTTTTTATCGAGTGCTATAGGATGGAGTGACACTTGCAATAATTTTGGTATATTTTTATTACGTTATTTATTTTTTGTTGATTTCGAAGTTTTCATTTGCTTATTGTAAAACAACGATTTAAACTATTACTTTTGTTTGAAAATAAATCATTTCCAAGTTAAAATGAATTATTATTATTTTTAAAAAATACCATCATCTAGCTGTAGTTTATAAAGAATAGAATGATAGGGCAATAATTTAGCGGGAACGGATCACTGCAATCATAGAAAATTAGTATTTTCAAGCCTCTCCACAATACAACGGGATAATTTCTTTTGCAACTGCAATTATATTTTCACCAGTAATCTTCAATTGGCTGTACGAAATGGATTTTCTAATTGCGAAACTTCTGCCACACTTTAATTGCAATTATTAGACTTTTTATTTTCGTTGATTGTTCGTTTAAGATTGCGTTTTTGGTCTGGCTGATCCATAAATAACGTTGTTCTTAATTTGTTCTTAAGAATTTGTGTACTTGAGATCTTTAATTATAACATTCCAGCTTATGGTTCTTACTTATTGTGAAGGCTAATTTTGTCGTGAATTGTTCGCATTTCTGTTATTACTTTTGCTGCCTTACAAGAAGCTGGAATAAATATAGTTAAACGAGTGCTGTTATTAGATATAATTTATTTGTGATATAACTCATGGAAATTCTGTGGAAGAATTTACTTTTTTGTACTTTGGAAAAAAAAATGCTTGGGCAAATGAACTATAATAAGTTAGACATTTATTTTAGAGAATATGTGAGATTAAAATAAGAAGATAATGTACAATTTATTCTTTTTTAAATAACTTAATAAATTTGTACATATTTTCTAAATTGCTTAAGTTTTTTATTTTTTCGGATTTTTTAAATATATATAATATGCTTCATTGTTGGATCAAGGATTGAAAATGTTAAGTAAATAAGAGAAACTACAATCTTTTGTTTTTGAAAAATAAGGACACATAAATAAATTTGAATAGATGCCACATAAAAAAAAAAAATGCTGTAATAACCTAATATTACTACGAATAGTCCTTTTTTGCTTTGAAATTATTAAATTTTTATTTACTTCATAACCAAATATCAAAAGAGAATTTATCGAGTTCCTTCATAATTTGCATAAAATGAATTTACAATAGTTAATAGTGACATAACAGATTTGATTTTTTTGAAAAAAAATAAGGTCGCATAAAAAATGTGTAATTTTTTTAAATATCTAACTTATAATAATATGTACATAATTTATTTGTACGCGTTCTTATTTACATTCGTAATTCATGATTTGTATTTGATACCTCTATTTTCATGTTTGAATTTAAGGGTTCTATGTGTTTTCTTTAAATTTTTATTACTTATTAAAAAAACGACAAATTCTTTAAAAAAATTAACTTTTAAAAATAATTCTTATCCTTTGAATAAAATTCGCAGAAAAGTAAATTATTATTATTTTTTTCATAAATGCATTGTGCATATGAGAAACTGGATGCCTATACGAATTATAAATATTGCTGTTCCTACGTGTGAAAGTTATGATACATATATTTTAAATAGTAGTGTGTGTGTTTGAGTTACCACATAATTGTATTTTGAGTCACTGAGTGCAATCAGCCAATTAGAGAGGTCTGCATTTTATAATGGATGGCATTACACGTTTGCAATGTTAGAGACAAATTAACAAAAAGAGTCTAGACGACAATGGTAACCTGAGTATTTTTTTGTACGGGCTTAGAATTTTCTTGTTATGCCCATGTAAACTGGATGATGTAAATAATGAGACCAGCATAATGGCACTAGTTGATATAAATAATGAGACCAGCATAATTGCACTAGTTGATGTAAATAAGGAGACCAGCTCTGACCAATTGTGCACTATTACACTCATGTCCATAAATTAAGGATAATTCAGAATCACACAGAAATTGAACTCTAAAATAAAAATTCCACCCGTAGAATTATCACACACATCTTGAAGAAGAATATGCAAATTACAGGAAACCATCAGATGGCGCGGATAGTACTTCACAATGACGAGAGTGTAAGAGAGGGTATATAAGGAATGGTGGCAAAGAAGTAAAATTGTTCACAAGCGCTTTAAAAGCCTTTCAGTGCAATAACCGCATAGTTATGGCACAAAGGAAGCATTTGGATGATTTTTTTACGTGGTAGAATTATCGGACGACTGGAATGTGGACGTACCCAGCTGGAAGTATCCGAGGAACTTGGAATCGCCCAAAGTGTCATCTCCAGGCTTTGGCAACGATTCCAAGAGGATGGTAATGTGAGTAGATGTTACAGCACAGGTCGCCCCCGAGTTACAACGCCGAATGAGGACCGGTATTTCGCAGTTACTACCAAAAGAAACAGACGGAACACAGCATCAGACCTGCCTCGTCAGCTCTCTTCAGCTACCGGTACGGCAGTTTCAAGGCAGACCGTCTATATGCTCGTAGGCCTGTCAGATGTGTTCCACTTACCGCAACTCACTGTCGCCTGCTATTAACCTGGAGTAGAGAGCATGCATTGTGGACACCGCAACAGTGGTCTTGTGTGATGTTTTCCGACGAGTTCAGGTTTAGTTTGCAGTCTGATTCTCGCCGGACTTTCATATGGAGAGCGCCAGGTACCCGTTACCACCAAGAGAACACCATTGAACGACACCGTTACGGTGGTGCAGGATGGCTCGTTTGGGAGGAATTATTCTTGGTTCCAGAACTGACTTGCATGCTCAGAGTGTAACGATGACAGGCCGCATCTATCGGGATGTCATTCTGGAACAACATGTACGTTTGTTTCGGGGCGCCATGGGTGCTGAATTTCTGTTTATGGATGACAACGCCCGCCCTCACCGTGCAAACATTGTAGACGAATGCCTTCAATTGGAGGATATCACCCGTATGGATTGGCCAACATACTCACCGGACTTGAATCCAATAGAGCATGTGTGGGATATGCTTGTCCGACGAATTACAGCCCGTCAACCCCCTCCCACCTGTCAACGGAACTTCGGAGGGCATTGCTTGATGAGTGGTGTAATATTCCCCAAGATCAGATTGATAATTTGATACTCAACATGCCTAGGCGTTGTAAGGCCTGTATTGCATCGTCCGGGAGACATACTCCCATATTAACCATCATACTAACCATGTTATACTGTTTTTTGTAAATAGGTTCTTTTTGAAATTTGCTCCAGGGAGTAAAAATCGCAATTTTATTAATTATGTCAAACATATAGCATCTTTTTTGCTCTTTACCTTTTGTTTAATAAATAGACTTTACAAATAAGTCAAATTTGTTTTGCTTCTGTCTCTTTCTTTGCCTGAACTTCATTATCCTTAATTTATGGACATGAGTGTAGAATCGTTTTGGTTAGGTCTTAAGGGTTCCAATTATCGAGAAAGGGCGTAAGTGGTGTCGAGTGATGATGTCGCTATTGTTTGATTTGTTAAGTTTCCTAGTCCAGATAAAACTTGATTTGATTCCCAGATGTCATATTTGAAGACTCAAAATGAAAGGAAATCCTTTTAAATACCTTACAAAAAATATGAAATGAGAAATTATGGAAGTAATAGTGGAAGAACTTGTCTCTTCGTAAAAGCAGATATATGCGTCATAAAAACAAAATGTCCTGCTATGGTTGTTATTATTATGGTTAGAACTTCGATCGTATTATTTGGAAGAAATTATGTATTCATTTTATATATATGGGCTTTGTCATCATTTAATTGTCTGAGTGGGTTATTTCATTTAACATTGTATAGCCAGTTCCCCTTAACTGTAGTTCTATAAGAAAATTTGAAGAATGCATTCCTCCCCTCATATAGAAGCAATGCCTAATACCACAAGGATTCTTTGTACTAAAATGTATTTGTAAATTACGGAATTTTTATGGACCAAGTGATGAAATTGCTAGCAAATGAATTTTTTCATATTATATTCAAAGTAAAGGCTTGTATTTGCTAGTTTTGGCACCATAATCATTGATTACTGATAATCTAAAATATAAATGTAAATGTTGTGGAAAGAGTGAACAAAAAATATTGCTGATATTTAATATATATTCGTACTTCTTGTTGTTCATTCTTCAACTATTTATAAATTATTTTGGAATTTTAGCATTGTATCAAAACTTTAAATTCAAAACTTATTACACCTGTTTTGGTCTATGGCTCTGAAACTTTGGCAAGATCTGATTAAGCCTGAATATTTGAACTATTTTTGGAGGTGTTAGGAAAGTGATGTTGAGAAGACGGTACAACGCAGAAATTTATAAATGCTATAAAGACCCAGATATTATAATATTTGTTACGATCAATGGATTAAACTGGGATGCTCCTGTATTTAGAAACGAATGATTTAAACCCTGCAAAAAGGATCGTTTTGGCAAAGCCACAGAGACAAAAAGGAAGAGGTCGATCCATGTTGCGATGGATAGACGTAGTTGAAAAAGATTTCAAGCTGTACTGAACATTAAGAATTGGAGGATCCTTGTCACCCGAGGAATAAATATAATCTCTTCCAAGGAAAGCCTTTTCCCACTCTGGGCTGTCATGCTATTGATGATGATGATGATGATCAAAACTTTTAACTTATCGTACTTGAGATCTGTAAATTGGACTTATATTAATTTATTTCATCATCCACGTACTTGTTAAAAGACCTAAACAGGAATTAATACACTGACATATTGAATAATTTAGTTTGGGAGACAATGTATCGCTATCGCTATAAGTTGTTTCAACCACTCAAGAGACTGACTAAGCCCAGAGCTGAAACGATTGGATAACCTGAAACTTAGAGCAATAATCGTCAACCCCCAGCCGACAGAAGGGGGTCGGAGAAGACATTATTTATTCCTTTGTATATCACCAAGTCTGAATAAGAGTATTTCAGACCTATTCCTAAAAATTCTTTACTGTAATAAATAAGGCATGGAATGATAAAAGGAATAGTCAAAAGAAGCGAACTTTTATCTTTGGTCCGTTAGTAACGAAACTGGACTTAAAATTTGTGTTTTGTTACATAAAAGACAGTCAATAATTGAATAATAACCATCTATAAAAGGAATAGCAGTATTGTCACTCACCTGTAGCAGTCCCAAAAGAGGATGTGGAAAATTGAACGGACGACCCACGTGAGCTTGCCCACCGATGTGTACACGGATGCGGAGCTCACCAGTTCCTGACGTACCAGTGGATGCTGAGGACATTGACCACGACGGACGACAGGAGGACGAAAGGTGGCCCGTCAGGGCCGCCCACATTAGGAAAGGAGGCGCTTCTCCGCGAACAGGACGTAACACACCGCAGGGCCGAACCTAGGTCCCCGCGTAGCACATGATGGACATGAGGATGTCCAGGCATCCCAGGGGCGAGTACTGCTCACCCAGTGCTCGAGGTCGAGATGGGACAGGGGGTTGTTGTTCTGGGGCACCCGGATGTCCGGCGCTATGATGGCGATGGCCCGTCTCAAAATGCTTGGCAGCTGGGGTCCATGCGCAGGCCCCGGGGGGCCGTCGGGTAGTGAGGGGCCGAGGAGAGCGGAGGTCCATGGTGTTGCTGGGAAGTGATGGTGGGGTGGTTTTCTGAGAGTCCGGTAGTAAGGAAGCTCCTCTAAAAGTTCGACCTCGTTTATCATGACCCTGAAAAACAGAAAATGCGATGAATTAGTCCGATGCAAAAAGCTGATTTTTCGATCTTTGTTACATTTTGAAATATGTTGATGAACTAATTTTCTACAAATTCCCTATCAGTGCATTTAGGGTGAGTTTCAAAAGATCTTTAGACGAATTGGGATAACAGGGGAAGTACAGGGTGATTATAATTAAAATGCCACATTCAAAATGCTATACAAAAAAAAGAACCATTTGTCACAATGAGTTCAAATTTGAACCGAAGATACTTCAAGAAGGGAAAAAAAGGTACGGCATCAAAAAAAAAAATAAAAAGTTCCACCAATTTTTCCCATCCAGTCTGGTATGGCCTTGCCGTGGTGTAAGGGCTTTCCACTCACAGTGTCACAACTGTTGAATGACTTGGAAGTCATTTTTGCATCAAAAAAAACGAAACCATCAAACACATTGAACACTGCAGTGGGTTTAACGTGCAACTCATGCCAAATACGTTGTCATTTCGATTCAAAATATCATTGACAACTGAAATCACACTTTTTATGCTGCTGTGGAACTTGGTTGGAACTGTTTTTAGATGCCGTACCGTTTCCCCCTTCTCACATTTGAACTCATTGTGACGAGTGGTTCTTCTTTTTATATTTTGAAGTGGAACTTTAATTATAATCACCCCTGTATCAATTTTCGCCCAAGAATGGGTAATTAAAAACATCACTGTAAGATGTTTTTATACATAGAAAAGGAATAAACAAAGTAAAAACATATTCTGAAATATAATATATGTTAAAAAAAGGAATTCGTGAAATAATGAATTAAATGTTTACAAAATTGAAATAAAACACAGTGGTCTTAAATTGATGGTAACGGATTTATTTATAAAAACTTTATTTCTAAGAATCATAAAAGAATGTGAAGAGAAATTTTTTTTTAAGACTTCTATTTTTATTGGAAATAATAAAATCTTTAATTTCCAATTTAATTTTGATATGGTACTTAATATTTTAATTCGTTAAATGTTATCTAAGTTTATATATTATATTAAAAGAACGCCGATTTCTATTTATTAATATTAAAAATAAAAAATGTAGGTCTAATTTTCAAAAAAATAAAATTTATTTTCAAATGCATTTTATAGCTGTCTAAGTTACTATATTACTTTTTAATTTAATGCATGGCTTCATACAATATAAAAATTTATATAAATTTAAATTATATAAAAATAATGAATATTAATTAAAGAAATAAACATTTTTATGTAATAAAATCATTTTAACTTAATGTTTGCTATTTTCAAACTATTTAATTTTTCAATATATTTGTTTGACACAATTTGATAGGGTCTGATGGCTGGCGCTCGGTACCACAGGTTTCGAGATTTGAGTCCCGGCCGTGCCATGGATGTTTGCAGTAGTTCGAATCCACTTTAAACCGTAGGTCCCGGTCTAATAGCATCGTTAGAGCGTTGTAGGAGTAGTGTTATTCGCGTCCGTAGCTATCTTCTTCGGCTACATCGCGCCTCCTGGGTAGTACTAAGTGAGTGTAACAGCGGTGCAGCCCTTGCTTATGGCATGAAAGATTAACTGTCTCTGTATTGATAGTTGCATTAGAACAACAATTTCTATTATATCTTTTATAAATGATGAAATTTAATTTTTAAAAAACTTATTTCAGTTTTGTTTGTATATTGTAGTATTTTTGTATCTAATAACAAGTTAATTTGCTTGAAAATCATATTTTGTCTTGTAACAGAAATTCCTGATTCCATTCTTATTAATTTTAATGACCCCCTTTTGTAAATTTTAACTAATGAAGGTTGTGTCAAAATTTATCCATATATTTATAATATGGGATGGTTTGGTGTCCATTGCAGCGTGACAATTTTGCGTGACAAATGTTTAAAATGATATTTGCGTGAGTCACGAAAGTGCTCTCTAATACGGAAAAAAAAAAAAAGTCTTTAAAAATGAATGCATTTAATTTCACTTTTTAAAAAAAAAGATTCTATTTGCTCCTTTTTCATTTTCGAAAACGTAGTAATACTGTTAAAACGAACCTATATATGAATGCATTATGCATTTAAGTAATTTGGTGAAGGCATGCATTTTTAAATTGCTTAATTTACAAAGTAAATGAATCCTCTTTTTTTTTTTTTAATCATATATATTAAACGGCATGTTTTGTATTAGGGATCGTTCTTTTTTAAACATTCTCTAATTAAATAAATTTATTTACTTACTAAAGATACACGTAATTGTTTTATCTAATTAATTTCGTAAAAAAAATTAAAAACGTATTGCAATTAGAAAGTTAATTTTTCTGTAGGTAATTAAAATTTTTAGCTGAAAAATTGAAAAAAAAAATGCAAATTAAATACAGTTGTTTTTTTAAAAATTCTTTTAAACTAAACTGTGTTGTTTATAAATGGAATTATAAACAAGGCGGTTTCGTATTGACAGACAAATATTTAATTGGGAATTTTGTTCATATGTAAACTGTGGGATTTGTTTTTTTATCTGTTATTATTACTTGAGCTTGATTTCTATTTCTAAAGATTACATTAAAAGTTAATACGTTTTGCTTGCTATTATTATGAATTAAATTATTTTTTTATTTTAATACGTTCGATTGTTATTATAAATCAATTTTTTATGGTTTACACTAGGTCTTTCAAACTACGGCCCGCGGGCAAATCCGGCCCGTCAGTGTCATCCATCCGGCCCGCGACAGCGAATAGCTTATTGTTGCTGTAATAAGTTGGATAAAAAAACGGAATGATATTAACTCGGTTTTATTTATTTGCTAGGTAAAGCTTAAGGACAACTATAATACACAGAAAGTTTAAAAAGCATAACAACTAAAAAATAATTGAAATGAATCCCACTAACATTATACCATAAATTAGTGAACATCCCGCAGTTAATCTCGGTAGTTATGTTGGGGTAAAGAGGATCGCATATGTATGTATATGGATGTTTGAATGTATATATCCTGAATCCAACCTATGATTTTTATCCTGAAAATTCCTCAGGAACGGAAAAGCTAAATTAACGCGAATGAAACCGCGGGGTATCCACTTGTAAAAAAATACTAATGAGATTTATGTAATTGTGATTTTTCACTGACAATAGTTTGTAGTTGTGGATCAATTTTTTACCACTAGATGTCGTCAAGTGTTACGGTCGTATCGATACACCCAATAGTAATTCTAGTAATTGAACCAGCAAATTTAGCAAGCAAGCGTACTCGGTAACTAGTCTAGGAATTAGAGATAATGGCAGAAAAATTAAAACGGTTTTGGCCCTTGGTACTTATTGGAGTAAACAGTATGGTCCTAAGGCTGGAAAGTTTGGAGACCCCTGGTTTACGATTGATTGTTATTATGAATAAAATTATTTCAAAGTTAGCACATTTGATTGTTATTATAAAATCCATATTATTTTGAATCAAATTATTTGAAAGTTAACATGTTTGATTGTTATAGAATCGTTTGATTCTTTTTATAAAATCTATATTATTGTGAATCGAATTATTTTAAGGTTAACACGTTTGATTGTTATTATAAAATCGATTTTAATAAATAAATTTTAATAAATTATTTTAACATTGAAATTTAATCATGGGTTGTTCAACTGCTTGACAAGATTATTCGAAATAATTTTCAGGTTTTTAAAAAATGATTTAGTTATTTTAAAGTTAATTATTATTTATGCGTTTTTATTACCCTGCTGGGAGAAAATATTTTTTTTTGTTTAATTATTTTTTATTTATTTTATATTAACAACGATTCAACGTTTTAGAAAAAAAAAAAAAGGTAACGAATATACAAAACGTTATGTTCACATATGACGCCGTTAAATTATGAGTGAGAAATTTCATATATTTACGGCATACCGATTATTTGTTATTTTTCAAAAATGTAATCCAGTTCTTGCACAACTTTTTATTGCGAAGTCCAGTAAGATTTTTCGAGTTCCAATCTTTTTTAGCACTGTGAACATTATCACAACATCATAATATTTTGCAAAGCAAAAGGATGACGCAAAATAAAGTATTACTGTTGACATGCAATGTTGGTTCTCCGTTAAATTTAATTTTTCCCTGTTAGAAATAAGATTAAATAAAGAAATCTATTTATTTGTATCAGGATCTATAAAAGAGATTAATGTTATCATCATCAATAATGATCATCACGGAAACCTTATTTACCATTCCTTTTCTGCTTGTTTTTAAAAATCGATTGTTCTTGAACGGACTGTTTGTTTCTGTTCTACTATTATCACCAGTATTTCCACCACTATTTAAATCTGTTGGATGCTAAGATATTGAAATAAAAAAAAAAAAGGTAAAATACTGCAATAGCACTACCAACTCATAATACGTTAAATAAGTCGTTTTTTCTACAAACAAACGGGTTGTGTTTTTCAAGAACAAACGGGTTGTTTCTCATGGATATGGAATGAATCATGGAAACCTTATCTACCTTTTTTCCCCAGCTTGTTTAAAATCGATTGTTCTTGAACGAACTGTTTGTTTCTGTTCTGAAATTATCACCAAAATTTTCATTAACAATCAAATGTCTTAGATGCTAAGATATTAAAAAGAAAATATTGCAATGGCACCAACAACCCTTGATATGCTAAATAAGTTGTTTTTCTGCAAACAAACGGGTTGTTTCTCATGAAAATAGAATGAATGATGAAAACCTTATCTCTCTTTTCTTCCTGCCTATTGTTCTTGAACGAACTGTTTGTTTCTGTTCTCCACTTATCACCAGTATTTCCATCACTATTTAAATCTGTTGGATGCTAAGATATTGAAATAAAAAAGCAACCCATAATACGTTAAATAAGTTGTTTTTTCTGCGAACAAACGAATTGTTTCTCGTGGAAATGGAATGAATCATGGAAATCTTATCTACCTTTTCTTTCTGCTTGTTTTTAAAATCGATTGTTCTTGAACGAACTGTTTGTTTCTGTTTTACAATTATCTCCAATATTTTCATCACTGTTAAAATCTGTTACAAGCTAAGATATTGAAGTAAAAACAGTAATAACATTGTAACAAATTTTGATTTTTAATTATTTTAAATCAATATTAATTATTAAAATCCATATTCTACACCAGAAAAAAATTTGAATCTGAGATTATATTCTAATTTCAGAAATAGCAAGTATAAACAAAAACCTGCAGATTTCTAGAAGATAAAATATAAGAGATAAAAATAAAGATTGTAGATTTATAAGAACAACTAATTAACTCCGAACGAACTAACTCATTGTTTATTCGTTGGTTAATATTTAAATGCGGACTGCTTTGTTTATTACTATTTATAAAAATTGTTTTTTTCATAATTTTTGAAAGAGTTGATTTATAATTATCATGCATTTATAAATTATTGTGCTTCTTTATAAAAATATATAAAATATCTGTTTACTAATAGATGGCAAAAATTCGTTCATATCTATTTTATATTTGCTAGTAATTTGTTTGTAATGCTTTATAATTATCAACATTACATTAGATGCAAATTACTACGATATAATATATTTTTTTTACTACAAAATATTCTTTGTACTTTTGTTAAAATTCGAAATCATTTTATTAATTAATTAATCGAATAATTAATTAATTAAAATAAATATTTATTGAGCATCAATATTAAATTTTATGAAACAAACATCCGAAAGTATCTCAAATCAATTGTATGATTGCATAAGGTTATGATTGATTAATATTTCATTTTATTTGTATTTTACATTTGCTGGAATTATGAAATCATAAAAATTTTGATTGTTAACAAGCAGATATGATTCGACATTTTCCCGTTTTAGTTAATATTAGCAATTTTACTTTGATATGTCTTGATTAAAAATATATCAATAGAGATTAAATGCTTTTACTGAATTTCTCTCAATCTATTCTACAATTTCAAATTTCAAAGTTATTAATAATTATATAAAATAGTTATATAATAATAATTATACACAGCAGTTTATACGTTAATAATTATATACAAAGTTATACATTAATAATTACATAAATCATTGATTTTATGATAAAATGTTTAATTTCTATTTAATTAAAAAACTTATTAATTTTTCTTTAATTAAAAATAATTAATTAATATTTTTCGTTTTTATATTAAAATTATAATGAATACAGATGAGAAATTTTAACCTCTCAGTTTTATAGTTTTTAAGTATAAACAGACGTAGGACCATTACATCTGTACAGAAAAACATCCCAATTATAAATTAAATCTATAAAATCATAAAATAAAATTTTAATTACTATGTACCTAAATCAAAACCGAATAACTCTTATTTTGTATTTTTCCAAGTTGGATATTGAACGTACCTTAAAAACTAGTTTTTACTGCATACATGGTGTCCTTGCAGTGAAACTAAATGTACAGAAAATGTGGTAGCGTAAATATTTAGAGAAATTATGTTTCGAATTTATCCCAAGTGTTTATTTGAATATATCATTAAATTACTAAAATTTGTAAAAAATGATGTTGTATCATTACAAGTATAAAATTAATAGAAATTAACTTTTTGAGTAATGTCAAAGCTGTATTTGAAAATCATTTATTATTATTGATAAAACAGTTATAGCTTTAAACCGATTGTTTTTTCATGTCACTTTTACGATATGCTTTCTTCATTCACAGTTCATTGTGTTACTGTTTTGAAACTTAATTATTTATATAGCTCAATATATAAAGTCATTTAACGAAGTTAACATTTAGTATCTAATTAGACATTTGCAACACATATCAAAATATTTAAATATGCATAAATATATAAAAAATTTTATTTATAAGTTTTAATGTGTTTATAGTCGCTCACAAAATGTAAGTTTTGAGTATGATTGACGTAGGAATAATAATAGTAACATAATAATTTAAATAATTAAACTACTAAGGTTAAAAATATGTTTAATTCTTCTTGACAAGTAAGTGGAAATTATTTTGTATGAGCTAAAATAAATTTTGTTTGTAATATTTTTTTTAAAATTGTAACATAAAAGAGATTTATTAGTAAAAATAATTAAGTATTTAATTACTATATAAATTTATGGTGTTAAATATTATTACACTCTTTTTATTTTGTCATGTATTATTTTTTTTTAAAATTATAACATAAAAAGAGAAATATTATTAAAAATAATTAAGTATTTAATTACTATATAAATTTACAGCGTTATTTTTTATTTTTGTCATATTGCTTGAAAACTTTTCATTAAATTAAAAAGAAGTATTTTTATGTAATGCAAACATTAAAATTGTATAGTAATAAGCTTTTATATGAAATACAATTATATTAAAATATAATAAAAGATTTTAATGGAATTATAATAAATATTTCAATTAATTCATAGAATTAATTACTAATTATATTAATTACTAATAGGTTTAAATTGAATAAGTTTTTGGTTTATAAAATTGATCTTGTTTTTTTTTTTTAAATAAATTTTTCGTATGTTGTAGTTTTTTGTAAGCAATTCAGACTTTTGTTTTCTAGTATATGTATACGTATATATTGTCTACTATAGTGTTTATATTTTGTATGAGTTAAAAAAATTTCTGTCTGTATATTTTTTTTTTTTTTATAATTATGATATAAAAGAGAAATATTAGTAAAAAATAATTAAGCATTTAATTGTTATAAAATGTAGGGCATTAAACATTATTACGCTTTTTTAATTTATCATATTTTTATATTATATGTCTTTTCATTAAATTAAAAAAAATTATTTTTACTTAATAAAATTATTAAAATAATATAGCTATATTCTTGATATAAAATACAATTATATTAAAATATAATAAAGATTTTAATGGAATTCCATTAAATATTTTAATTAGTTTTTTAGAATTAATTACTACTTATTAAAAATGTTTAAATTTAAGTTTTTACTTTATTAAATTAAAATTGTTTTTGTTTCTTGAAAATAATATTTCGTATATGGTTCTGTGTGTATGTAGCTCTCTAGTCTTGTGTAAGCAATTCTGCCTTTTTTGTTTTCTAGTATACATATATATATATATTGTCTGTATTGTACATATTTTTTATCGTAATTTTTTTATATCTGTAATTAATTATTAATGTATAATTCTGTTGTCTGTATGTGTTTTATTTTTTTCGATAGAGAACCCTTAAATGTTTACTGCAAATATACGTACTATATCTGATGTATCATGCATCACTTTAGCTTTAAATGAACTGTATCTTAATTTTAACACGTCGACGGTATTCAGAGGACGATTGCCATCGTGAAGTTTAAATCGCGTACAGTTCCAAAATCCTAAAAGTGGCCGAAAGAAAATTCGCCATAGTGGCAGCATCCACGATCCCAACTTTGCGCAAGCGCCGACTTGGCAACGACCGAAGCCAGACGCCGTGGACATTCCCATTCCCAAAGAAGAACAACAACGAGAGAGAGAAAAACAAAAAAGCAGGGCCCCTTCCTGAAAGAAATCCAACCGAGGCGTGAACCTTTTCTTGCGTCACCCACACGGGCGGGCCCTACCTCGGTGAATGAGATCACCTGTGACGCTGGTTGCTGATTTATGAAGGACTCGAGTTGCTCGAGATCTCTCGCAGATCGGTGTGTGTCTGTCGCTTTGCCGACCGCAGCGCACGCGCATCGCTCAACCCTTTGCCATCCTTTCTTTCGTGGGATGACTGAACTTGAGCAAAACTTTTGACCCCTTCATATAAAGAATAAGAAAATCCGTCCGACACGCTACAGATGCTGACTTACCGTGTGTCTTTTTGTGTCTTCCTCACAGGTATGCCGACTCGGCCACCATTCTGGAGCTGTGGGAATCCCTTGAGTTGCCCTGTTCGCCACAACTGCTCGAGGTAAGTGAAGCCAGCCTGCGGCCAACGCCAGCACTGACTGAATCTGAGGGGCTCTAGTGCCGCCCTCTGTGCGCCTCCCCCCCTCACACCCCTACCCCTACCGCCTCGCGCTCTCCCCTCCTCCTCCCCCATTCCTTCTCGGACATCGATTTTTCCACAAATCATTCATCGCTTGATCTGCATTGAACTGACTGAGTCCAGGCTCGGGCGATGCTGCTGCTGCTTGGATGTCTTCTATAGGCAGAGGCAGAGGAGAAGCGAATTTGTTCATCGGTGTTTTTCGATTGCTTTTCCGTTGCGAAGATAGGGGGTGGTGGGGTGAGGGATCCCCCCGGTTTGTCTTTTTTCTTCCCTTTTCTTTTTTCCCTCTGCCCCTTCCTTTCCTCCTCTGCTGCTGCGAAATTTCCTCCCCTTCCTTAGAGTTCTGTCAATTTGACAAAGGGAATCGATATCTCGATTGGCTGCTAGGGGGATGGATGAGTGTGTGCGCATGGGTTTGGAAAAGGGGGTGGGGTAGGGCATGAAAAAGGGGGTGGTGGATGCAGGGATGTGTGTTCCTTTTCCCGCGCGCTGATTTTATTCTCTGAAGGCGTCTGTGGTCGCTTCTTGAGACCTCCTCCCGTTTCCTCTTTTCCCATTCCTTCCTTTTTTTTTTTTTTTTTCTTTCGCGTCTTTTCCCTAAAAATTGGGAGTTGGTGCATTTTTAATTTCTATTCGTTACCTCTTTTCTTTTATGGGGGTGCCCCTTTACGGGAAAAACAAAATTTTTATTAAAAAGGAAGAAAAAGAAAAGAAAGTTTGAAAGAAGAAGAAGAGAGGAAAATAAGAAAGACGAATGGGCGATCGGTTTAAGGAATCGATTTTTTTCAAAATTTGACTGGGGGTGAATCGAGCTGTTCGATAAGAATTGCGTTTGTTCGTTAGCTACACTTTTCGGGAATGGGTTTGCAGTCGTGGGCAGAATTTAAAGTGGTGTCGAAATCAATAGTTGGCTACAGTGTGATTGCAAGAACCGTTTCGTCCCCCTTTAAATCAATTGCTTATTCAGTGGATGGAATGCAGCGTAATGACTCTATTAGGTGACTGGCAAGACCAACACTAGTAAGAAATTTGCTCCAATTGTCTTCATGCTTCCAGTGCGATGATGTTACCGTTTTCTGAAGATATTTTTGCTCTTGCGAAGAAGTGATTATTGGAGAGAGATGAGATGGTTAAAATTCACTGAAATCGAAAGTTTAAAAGTTTGTTCAAGTTATTATAACAAAGCTTTCTATAGATTCTATTTGAGAAGTTATTAAAAAAGAAGCAACTTTTAATGTATCTAGTCAAACAATTTAATTTTTCAATCTTTAAAAGCAATGAAAAGCAGGAACTAATGGATGAATTTTTGCTTTTTTATAAAAGAAGTGATTATTGGAGAGACTCAAGATGATTAAAATTTACTGAAATCGAAAGTTTAAAAGTTTATTCAAGTTATTTAAACTAATCTACGTTTTTGTGCAGATTCTTTTGAGAAGTTATTAAAGCAATAAAAAGCATGAATTAATGAATGAATTTTTGCCTTTATAAAGTGATTATTGAAGAGATAGAATATAGTTAAAATTTACTGAAATGGAAAGTTTAAAAGTTTATTCAAGTTATTTTAACAAAGCTTCGTATTCTGTAAATTCTTTTTTTAAAAATTACTAAAAAGAAGCAAGTTTTTGTATTATTGTAGTCAAAAAATTTAGTTTTTAAAGTAATGAAAAGCAGGAATTAAAGGATGAATTTCTGCTTTTATAAAAGTGATTATTAAGGAGATTAAAGGCGATTAAAATTCACTATCGATTTCAGTGAATTTTAGAAGTTTAAAAAAGTTATTTTAACAAAGCTTATTTTTCTGTAGATTCTGCTTGAGAAGTTATTAAAAAGAATCAAATTTTTTAATGTATGTAGTCAAAAAATTGAGTTATCTAATAAAGCAATGCAAAGCAGAAACTAATGGATGAATTTTTGTTTTTATAAAATGATTATTGGAGAGATTCAAGGTGATTAAAATTCATTGAAATCGGAATTTGAAAAGTTTATTCAAATTATTTTAACAAAGCTTCCTTTTCTGTAGATTCTTTTTGAGAAGTTCTTAAGAAAAAGTAACGTTTTTAATATATGTAGTCAAAAAATTTAGTTGTCTTTAAAAGTAATGAAAAGCAGGAACTAATGTATGAATTTTTTGTTTTTATAAAGGGATTATTGAGAGATTCAAGGTGATTAAAATTTACTGAAATCGGAAATTTAAAAGCGTATTCAAGTTATTTTTACTAATCTTCCTTTTTTTTTTTGAACGAAGCAACGTTTTTAATGTATGTAGTCAAAAAATTTAGTTGTTTTTTAAAAGTAACGTAACGAATAATCTGTTTAAATTATTTTCGAAAATTTGAAAAGAATTTAACATTCTAAACGTATTGATTGGGTTGTTAAAATAGTTATGTAAAAATTCTACCACGTTTTAGTATCTAAGTTTATTTTTTTAAAAAGACTCGGATATTTGCTCTATTCCGTCTGTAATTTTAAATTTAGACCCTTCCTAATATTACGTCGAGTAATTTTTTAATTAGAATAAACATAATTTTTTTTTTTTTAGCAAAATATTTATTTTTTTTCTATTATGAATGGATAAAAACACATTGTATTTTACCGAAAGATTCTTATGTATTTGACCACAAAAATTCTCTGAAATTTCACTTTAAACTTAAATTTAAATTAATTTTTGATATTGTTGACTGGGATTGTTATTTTAAGACTGATAAAATAACAATCCCAGAAAGGAGTTTCATGATAATAATAAAGTAAATAATTATTAAAAACAAAAATTCAATTTATCTCCTTAAAACTTGCTTAAAAATGTAAAAAATTCATAAAAATTTTTTTAATCCTATTTTTTTAACAATAATATCCAATTTTTTACGAATGAGAATTTGTTTTAAATAAAGTTGATGTAGAAAGCCCCGAAAAAATTACTGTTCTGAGATTCTAACTTATATTGCAATCCGAATGGATATATTTATGTTTAAATTTTGGGACCTGTATGGCCGAGTGGTTAGCGCTCTGGCGCTCAGTACCACAGGTTTCGGGTTCGACTCCCCGGCTGTACCATGGATGTTTGTAGTGGTTCGAATCCATTTTTAACCGTAGATCTCGGTTTAATAGGATCGTAGAGCATTGACTGGAAGTTTAGTCAATCTTCAGCCCTCTTAATTCCTCGCTGAAGTGAAGCTGCATATTACTCTTAGCCATGGCACAGTCGCCTGCGACGGAGTCTCTTAGAATGGTGTAGGTTTTCCTGCACCAGGGGATTAGTAAAAGCAACATATTTAAATATATATATATAGTTAAATAAAGGAACCGAGTGGCTAGCACTCTGGCACTCTGTACCACGGATTTCTGGTTCGAGTCCCACCGGTTCCATGGATGTTTGTAGTGGTTCAGAATCCACCTTAAGATGTAGGGCCCGGTCTGATATGAGCGTTGTGCGGGTAGTGTGACTCGCATCCGTAGTCTATCTTCAAAAATTAGGGTGCTAAAAAAAAATTAGGGTGTTTTAGGGACTTAAAATTAGGGTGCTGCCCCTGGGTAGTGCTAAATGAATAACAGCGATGCAGCCCATGTTTATAGCAATAAAGATTAACTGCCTATGTATTGCCAGCTGCCTTAGGTTACAACAGCATATAGTTAAATACCAATTAAAATAAAGTCTTCTGGATCAAAATTTTAAGAATCGATTTTTTAGATGCAATAAAAAAATTTTCTGAAACAAGTTGTATACGTGGAAAAAAAAAAAAAATCCTTGTCCATAAATAATTCATTTTAGTCCATCTTTGGACTTTATTTTCCATAAGCCGAAACAAAATAGAAATATCCCTTCAGGCATGACAAATTTGAGATTTGAAGAGGAAGCTTTCCTTTGTATTGAGATGAAAGTACAACAATCGCCGTGCTGACACCGGAATTAGTGTCTCGGGAAACCTTAGAAGGGGGCAACTTCTTGAAAGGAAATCTTAGATTGCTTGCTTCGATGTTATCTGTATTGTTACAAATAAGCAGGTTTCTTTTATTTATAAATATATACATATATGTCAATGAATCCATGCGTGGATTTTATTTTTTGCAGCAGAATAAATAAATACAGTAGTTGTGGAGTCATTCGTGAAGTAGATGCTACTAATAAGCATAAAAGATGAAAATAATGCTTTATTTTATTACATTATTTTAACCGGACCCTTACTATTTCGATAATGCTATAAAAAATAAACTAGATATTGCTCTTTCTACTTGTACTTTTTTTTTTAAAAAATGATTTTAAGGTTAAACATATTGCAACTGCTGAAATGGTTCGTGAAATTCTTAATATATATATGTTTCTAATATTTTTCTTACGATATTTAAAATTAAATCAAATTATAATTATAACTCTCCTCTTTAAAAATTTCACACACTATTTCAATTGCAATATGTTTAACCTTAAAATCATTTAAATAAAAAAGTACAAGTATTGCGGAATATCCATTTTCCCCCTTCCCTTTAAACGTATATTTTTTTCCCTGCTATACATTGGCGTGTTTCATGACACACTTTATTCCGTGAACAGCCCACAGGTGAATGATCAAGGTAGGCACACTACCATCTGGATGGTTTGCTTGCTGTATGAGGAAAACCTGGAAAATTCTGTCAGGCAGCCTGCGCTATCGAGTATCCTATTCCTCATTTCTGGCTGTGGTATGGATGTTTGTGAGTGCTTCGGAATCTATATTAAACTGTAGGTCCCGGTCTAATTATCCTAAATTGCGCAAAAAAGAACCGTGGAGCGACAAACCAAACCCAAACCTCATTTCTGAAAACAATGACTGCAACAAACACCTTCAGTGGATTCGAACTTAAAACCTTCTTTCCGCAAACTGTTAATGCCACGCTGCGAGTCAGGCACTAGAATGTTAGAAATTAAAAAAAAAGAAACATTTGCAGAAAAGGCAAACTGTAAAGAAGTGATTTTATTAATTGTCAAAATGAATTGTTCAGTGGAAAAAATTGTATATCATTTTGGGTATAATTATGTTTTTTTTTTTAAAATTGCGTGACTAGAGAGAGAGGGGGGTTCGAAATTAAAAAAAAAAAACATATTTGCATAAAAGTCAAATTGTAAAGAATTGGTTTTATTATTGTCAAAAATGTTGACAAACTTAATGGTACAATAGAAAAAATTGTATAGCATTTTGGATATAATTATGTTTTTTTTTTTTTTAATTGCGTGACTAGAGAGATAGGGGCAGGAAAGAACCCCCTCCATCAAACAATTCTCCGGAGGACAGTTTAAGAACATAAAGAAGACAAAAGAATTACTTTTTTTTTATTTTATATTTTCCTGAGAAACATAAATAATTCTTTTTTTCTTCAGATTTCTGTTGCACATCACTTTCTTTGTATTATCAATTACAAATGCAAACAGTTTTAATAATAAATATTATAATTCGCCAGACAGAAAAATTGCAAAAAAAAAAAAAAAAAAAAAAAAAAAAAAAAAAAAAAAAAGAATACATGAATAGAACAAGCAAAAAAGAAAATGAAAAACCGCCCATTCGTTAAAAGATTTTAAGTAGTAACTGAATTAAAAAAAAAAAAAAAAAAAAAAAAATCCATGTATTGTTCTGTATACACTGAGAAAAAGAAAAAAATACCAAAACCTTTTTTTTTCCTTCTTTTATCAAGAACAATGCATGACTATTTTTTTAATAAGCTTTTTGAAAAATTTGCAAAAAAAAAAAAAAAGTTTTTTTTTTTCTGGTTAACTGTACCTGCAGGATTTTGTACAAGTCGATAAACTCAGTAATTAATCAAAAAGGAGAACAAACAGAATGCGATACATGCATTTTTACTTTACTTTACTTTTCTTAATTATTTAAAACATTTTTTTTAGTTGAAACTAGTGAAAACCATTTTGAAAGTACACATTTACTTTCAAAATGTTATTCGCTTATCAAACGCCCCTCTAGAATTTTTCATGCATTTTGATTGAGCTTTTGTTAAATTCTGCACGACATTGATGCATTTTTTTGTAAACAAATTAAATTTTTCAGTTTAAATTGCTCCATTTAAATAGTGTTATTTCATGTATAGATGGACAATTCAGATTCGAAATGGGGAATATTTTTAAAAAAAATGTTGTAATCCAATTGTAAAAATTAAATTGTTTTACCGTTTCTCTGCCTGCTACGAAATGAATATTTTATCTCGGAACTGGCCCTTTTGAGAAAGCTATTTATGAGCAAAATTTAAATATAAATCAAAAGATTATATCTGTTATATTTTTGTATAACATCAATAGTTTTCCTTTGACCTAGATATTTTTTTTTTTTTCATTTGTTGATATAAGGAATAACTTTTTCTTATTTTAAACGAAAAAATAGCATATGATTTAATGTAATGGCCGAGTGACTAGCGCTCTGGCGCCTGGTGCGACAAGTTTCAGGTTCAAGTCCCGACGGTGCCATGGATGTTTTTAGTGGTTCGGAATCCACTTTAAACCGTAGGTCCCGGTCTAATATGGCTATTGAGCGTTAGGCGTAGGACTAACAGCTCTACCCCGTAAAAAGTAATAAGAAAAACATCTCTCGTGTCGTAATCTGCCAGTAGGCAGACGGCTTTAGTCCACAATGGAGCTGTTGCTCCTATGATGATGATAATAGTAACCTTCTGCAACATTCTATACATTTCCGCAAACAGAAGTAATGCAAGTTCTATGCTCAATGAATTCAGACATTTCAAACATCGCTGGGAGACGCTCAAAGTGAATAAACTTTTAACGTCTCCCAAAAGCCAACTTTAACTCAAACACTAATGTATATTTTGACGTCAAATTTCACACATATGCCAAAGACAGTGCCAACAACCTAAAAAAGAAAGAAAAAAAAAAAAAAAATTGAAATTCCATATGCTCGGGAAATTTAAATTGAAAATGGGTCTTACTTTTTTGGCGCTTTAGTACTTTCAAAATGGTTTTCACTAGTTTCTACTAAAAAATGTTTTAAAAATAATTAAGAAAAGTAAAGTAAAAATGCATGTATCGCATTCTGTTTGTTCTCCTCTTTTTGATTAATTTCTGAGTTTATCGACTTGTACAGAATCCTGCAGGTACAGTTAACCAGGGGGAAAAAAAATCCTTTTTTTTTTTTTTTTGGAAAATTTTTCAAAGTTTAAAAAAAAAAAAAAACAGTCATGCATTGTTCTTGATAAAAAGAAGGAAAAAAAACGCTTTGCGTACTTTTTCTTTTTCTCTGTGTATACATGAATTATTTTTTTTTAATTCAGTTACTACTTAAAATCTTTTAACGAATGGGCGGTTTTTCTTTTTCTTTTCCCTCCTGTTCTATTCACGTTTTAATTTTTTTTTTTTTTCAATTTTTTTCTGTCAGGCGAATTATAATATTTATTAATAAAATTATTTGCATTTGTAATTGATAATACAAAGTGATGTGCAACAGAAATCTGAAAAAAAAAATTATTTGTGTTTCTCGGGGAAATATAAAATAAAAAAAAAGTAATTCTTTTGTCTTCTTTGTGTTCTTAAACTGTCCTCCGGAGAATTGATTGATGGAGGGGGTTCTTTCCTCCCTCCCCCCCTGTCTCTAGTCACGCAATTCAACAAAAACAACATAATTATACCCAAAAATGTTATACAATTTTTTTTATTGTCATTCATTCATTTTGACAATAATGAAATCAATTCTTTGCAATTTACCCTTTATGCTAATATTTCTTCTTAATTTCTAATGTTCTAATGCCCGTATCAACTTCAAATCTACTGAAGGTGTTTGCTGCAGTCACTGCTTTCAGAAATGATGTTTGAGTTTGGTTTGTCACTCTACAGTCTTTTTGAGCACTTTACGCTAGTTAGACCGGGACCTACATTTTAAAGTTGATTCTGAACCACTCATAAACATCCATGTCACAACCAGTTCAGAAATGAGGATACTCGATGGCGCAAGGCTGCCTGATAGAATTTTCTAGGTTTTCTCCCATACAACACTCAAACCCTTAAAGTTCGTGCGGATGGTAATGTGCGTATCTTAATCACTCACTGATGTGCTGTTCACGAAATAAAATGAGTTACGAAACACACTGATGTATAGCAGGAAAAAAAAAAAACCTATACGTTTAAATGAAAGCTCAGATCTTAATATAAATATACTGGTACTAAAATATAAAATTTCTTTAATACGCTTAGAAGTAATAAAATGTTAATAAACGTTAATTGTTATCGTTATATATATAATTCTTCTGCACGTGTGTTTGTCACTGAACTCTTCATAAACGGCTTAACCGATTTTGATGAAATTATGCTATCCCCTTTGTTGTAAGTCACCAGATGGTGCTGCAGTATATCAACCAATCGTCTAATGTAGAGCGTTGGTCGTTGGGCTGATAACCCTAGCCTGTAAATAGAAAACATCTCATGTTTAGATTCTGCCAGTAGGCAGACAGCCTTGGCCCACTATGGGACTGTTGTATCACTGATGATCATGAAGTTAAAATATAATTTTTAATATTTTTCTGTCAAATTTATTCCTGCTATGTTAATGCATGCTAGATCCTGAGCTATATTGAATTCTGCAGCATTTTGGCCCGTCAGCATCATTCAGCAATGATAATAATTTTTTTTTTAAACTCAATTCATTTCTTAATTTGGCAGATCTCGTATAGATATGCGCGCCACTGGATGCTTTTATCTTTTCCGTCCGCCGAAATTAAGCCCCTTTGAAGTGGGGCCCCGTTCTGCAGACAAAGCGAGGCGCAAATAAGCCTCATTAGTATTAATTCGCTGTAAGTTGAGAAGCTAAGAGGGGAAAAAAAGCGCTTCATAACTATTGTTCAAAGTGGTCGTTAATATTAATAACCTTCCCAGGTAAGTTTTATTGCTACCCTAAGTCGGAGAGGCATTTATCAGACTACGGATATCAGGGTTTACCTTACTTGACATTCGTAAGTTCCACAGAATAAGTTCGGTTGTTCTTTAATTGAAAATTAAATTACACTCGTATGCTAAATGCGATTGCGTTATGATGCATAGCCATGGCTGATAATTTTTAAAACTCTTATTTGCTTAGAAGTGCATTTAACTCTTGGATGGCCTTGTGTTATTTATTTTATTAATGGAATAAACTTAAAGTATAAGGTAATTAAAAAGTGGCTAATTTATTATTTGAATTTACAATTAACAGGAGCACCTAATTTCTAATTACGATTATTTTCTTTTACAACTTGAAAATTTAATCATTTTTGAGGAGTTATTATTTGATGTGTTTGTGATATTATTATTTATCATATTATCAGATTTATCAGAGAATTAAGTTAAATTCAGATTTTAAATCACTCATCAATTCAAATTTTTATCAGTGATAACAACACTGATCCATTTAATTCTTTTAGCAACAGATTATATTATTTTTTTTTATGTACAAGGTGATTATAATTAAAAGTCTCACTTTCAAAATGCTGTAAAAAAAAAAAAGCCACTCGTCACAATGAGTTCAAATTTGAACTGAAGATACTGTAAGAAGAGGGGGAAACGGTACAGCACAAAATAAAATAAAAAAAAAAAAAAAAAGAGAGTGAGAGATCCAAAGTGTATTAATAGATGGCGCTGTAAGCGGCCTAAGGAAAGTGAATTCGGCTGCCAGTGATATTTTGAACCGAAATCACAACCTATTTGGCATGAATTGCGCATGAAACCAACTATAGTGTTTAATGTGCTTGATTGACAACTTTATTCAATGCGCTTGTGCTTTAAATACCTGTTAAATTGTGGTTGATTGTTTTGTTTTTATGACGGTTGATTTTTCGGTCACTCAACAGTTGTGGCACTGTGAGTGGAAATCCCATCCACCACATCTCAATTGGATAGAAAAATCGGTGGAATTTTTCGATATCATACTGTAGATGCCGTACCGTATACTAAAATTAATATGATAGAATGTGAATTACTAAGTAATCATATTTTTAAATTCTTAAATCAGCGACTTAAAAATATTGGAAAAACTATGTTCTAATTAAAAAGACATAATCAAAACTTATACTCGTTACGAATGCATTTTTAGTATTGTTAAAAAAGAATACAACTGAAACTGAGGTTTATTTATTTATTTTTGAAGATTTTAGACAGTGACGCATTTCATAATTAAAAGAATATCAATTAATAAATAACTTAATGAAAATGGCATGATGGTAAATTGCTACAAACTATGGTATTGATGGTATTTTAAAATTTTTAAACTAGCCACCTAAAAATATTGTAAAAACTATGTACTAACTAAAAAGACAAATCAAAATCAAAATCTATACTTGTGCATTTTTAGTATTGTTAAAAACGAATGCAACTGAAATTGAGGGTTATTATTATTATTATTATTTTTGAAGATTTTTAGACAGTGACGAATTTCACATTTAAAAATATCAATAAATAAATAACGATTAAGTAGTAGTCTAGTAAGTAACAAAAAAATTAATTAATACAAATATTTTTAGTTTTAAAATACCAAAAAATAATAAAAATCAAAATTCTAGAAAGTATTCTACAAGCGTTGTTTTTACAGCAAAGGGAAAAAAAATGCTTTTATCTTATAAAAATATAGTTCATTTAATTCCATGACATTAATGAATTTTTAACGTTAATAATATGTCCGTATCAATTTCTTAAATAAACACGTTTTTTTAATCCTGTAATGATTTCAAAATGTTTATGATTATTTTTTTCTATTGCAAGTCTGCAGTGCTGTCAATGATATAGATTTTCTTGCCTCTTTTTTTAAATTGATAGAATTAAAAATTTTGTCTTCTTACTTATAAAGCTATCATTTAGTCGCTGTTTATTTATTTAATTTTATTTTTTAATATCAGAGTCATGAATCCATCACTGTCTCTAAAGTGTTCAAAAAAGAACTCTTGGAAAAAAAGAGAAAAAGAACCCAAAAAAATATCCTATCGATTGCTAGAAGACCCGTAATACTTGTATATACAAATCAGAAGTGAGGGGGAAAATCTTCCCTCTTAAGGGAAAAGAAAAATCCCTCGTCATTTTCCTTCTCCGGAACTGATTAGAAGGGGCGGAGGGTCGAGATAAAAATAGTTTTTCTTCCCTCTTGGACTGAAAGTTCTTTTTAGATTGTCGCTGTCATCAGGTTTCTTTTCCACCTTAAATTTCGCTGCTCCTAGTGTGCGATGGCTCGCGTGTAAAAGAGGAATCTTTTTCTCAGTGTGAGAAAGATAAATTTCTTGAAAAAGGGCTTCTTGGTGGCATCTTCTTTTTATTTTTTCCTTTTCCCTCTACAGCATCGTCAGGATCCTTTTCATCTGTCGCCGATCTGTTGTAGGGGTTGAAACGTTTGATGGGTAAATGCGTTATATTTTTTCATTTTACAGCCTGCCTAGGCTTTGGAACACAGGCCAAATATAGGGTGTCGCTCTCAGGGGTGAAGTTTTCTCTCTCTTCTTCAGGCAACTCGAGGTTGTTCTTTTCTTTTTCGCTTTTAATCTATAATTTTTTTTTTTTTTTTTGCCTTTTTGTCTTGGTGGCTAAGTAATGTGTCTTGTTCAATTTTATTTACTTAAACTTGCTTGGTTCAGTTGATGGTGTTGAAAAAAAAAAACCTACTTTTTTCCTTTTTTGTAATTAGTCAGAACAATTTTCGTCACCTTGTGACGTCTTTGTGAAGTGGAAAAATAACTTTAAAACGTCTTATAAGTATTTTGCATGATTTTTGGGGACTTTTTATTTATTTATGGAACAACTTAGTCAGATGACAATATATATATATATATACATATACACAGGTGATTTTAATTAAAGTCCCACTTTTTCAATACTTCTAATACATGACGCCTGATGGGCGAGTGGCGTTTTGTATAGTGCTTCTCATTTTGTATTTGGGATACTTCATTTATTTATACACGTAGAATTTTCAAATTTTTGATATATTCCTTTGGCTATTGAATGTTATGGTGTTTCTTGTAGAATTTGGAATATTGCATTTTCATGCATGCCTAGAATTTTCAAACGTTGGTATATTCTTTTGGGTATTGCATATGATAAAAGTTTCTTGTAGAATTTGGAATACTTCATTATCCATTTACGACGACATTTATCTTGCTTTTGTATATTCTTTTAAGGAGATTCTCGAACAATTCATTCTTCATGAAGTTCTTGATCTATTGCATTGCTATATTCATGTAGCTATTGAATTTTGTCCATGCTTGTAGTATTCAATCAATTACTTCATGTATATCTTGCATTATTAAACATTGGTATATGTTCAGTGTACACACCTGATAAGTTGAAATTTTCGAGCATATTTCAGCATTTTTATATTTTTTATATTAGTTCAGATATTTTCAAAAATCGCCCGAATCAGTTTTAGCGTCTCACAGGGCAAGCGTAACTCAAATACTAATGAATATTTTGACGTCAAATTTCACGCAGATGTCAAGGACAGTGGCAGCAACCTAAAAAAAAATAAATAATAAATTGAAATATCGTATGCTCGAGAAATTTAAATTGAAAGAAACTGGTCTTACTTTTTGAACACAGTAGTATTTTCATTTTACACTTTAGGGGGTGGGTGAAGTTTTCTCTCTCTTCTTGTTGTTCTCTTCTTTTTCCGGTTTTAATCTATAATTTTTTGTCCCCTTACACTTTTGTTATTTTAGCCTTGCTAGATTTTTGTCCTTTCTCTTGGTGCAGCAATGCATGTGG